>JAYJMJ010089325.1:0-49069 GCA_036873875.1 Laminaria ephemera | reverse complement strand
AGGTGATACTTTCGGCTTTATTGATTTGTACTGAGCTCTAGAGGCCTTTGAAAGCTCATCAATTTGCTTAACAAACCATTCACTACCACTAACCATTAGACCGCCTCCAGGCAATGCACTAACCGTATTACGTGAGTCAGTAAAACCCATAGCGCGAGCACTATTAGAAACGCGAGAAGCGGCGGCATGCGATAGCGGCATGATAGAAGAGCTAATACTATCTGAGCGGTACACGTACGCCACAGTGGTGTCGTAGTAGACGTAAACGTTAAAAGCCTGGCTTATTTTTTCGAATATACTACTGGCTGTTCCACTGAACGAACCATTTACCGAGCCTGGTATATTGGGGTCTATCTTAACTGGCACGCCAGCCTGACTAAACAAAGACTCTATAAACATCGGTACAGACTGATCTACAGCTTGCAGTGTTATTTGCTTCTCCAAACCAGGCATGGAAGCGGCATGCACAATGGTTGGCACTGTATTTACAGCAACGACGATAGTTAGCAATAGACTGCTAAATATGTGACCTAATTTTAAGTTCTTCATGCTCATGCCTCCACGGAAGCGACTAATTTTAGAGACAAGCCAGGGTCCAGTTCTTCAAACGAAAGTACCGGTAGATCAAAAGCTTGTTTAGATAGCAGGGTGCGCAAATGGCGCCTTAGCGGCACTTTAACCACCATGGCATCTGGAGTGTGTTCGGCAATAGATCTTAATGAGTTTTCTCTAATGTTCTGAATAAGCTGCGGATCTACTGCCACATCTTCGGAGCCCGCACGACTTCTTAAAGCTTCTATTAATTGACCTTGTAAACCGTTGTCAAGGGTCAGGGCTCTAAGTTCACCGGTGGGTGCATATTTGTGACTAATTTGTCGAGATAATGCTATGCGTACGTGTTCGACTAAGTTATTTGGGTCTTTGTCGTTGGCAGCAGCAATGGCTATTGCTTCCAATACGCCACGTACGTTCTTTATGGGTATTTCCTCTTCCACTAAGCCTCTAATTACTGAGGCAAGATCTTGAATTGGTAAGACTCGTTCTACTTCTTTGACAATATCTGGGAACTGTTGCGAGGCTTCAGCCAGTAGCGTGCGAGACTCTTGCATGCCAACAAACAAGCCAGCGTTCTTGCGCAAGCCAATTAACACACCATCTACAATGGATTGGTCATCACCTATAGGAGCAGATGCAATCGGTGCTTCGTAAGCTGTGAGAGTCCAGCGTTCTGTGTCTGTGTGGCTCCAATCGAATTCGATTGGCGGCAGACGCATACCGAGCATATTGGATTGCTGCTCGATCATGCTAGTTAGATTTTCTTTAAGTACTTCATCACGACCAAGGTGTGAGATATTATTTGGTAGCCGAAGGCTCAAGGCCGATGAATACACTACGTTACCTACTTCTGGGGTAGTGGCGACACTGGTTTGCCGTGCATTTTTAGCGCGTGTCGACATGACAGATTCAAAGGTGGGTCGGGTTACTTTTACCATTCGGGCTTTTAACGTAGGAACTAATACGGCACCTGAAGCGAGTAACAACAAGCCCAACGTCATAAACACAGCGGTAGGGAAGCCAGGTACCAAGCCGAACATTACGCACATTGCTCCAGCTACTAACAATACTCGTGGGATAGCGGTGAACTGCCTAATTATTGAGTCACCTAAGTGTTCATTGGCACTGTCGTCAGTGACGCGGGTAACGATTAAACCTGCAGACATTGCCCCTAGTAGCGCTGGTATTTGAGTTACCATGCCATCACCGATGGTTAGGATTGAGTATTCCTGCATCGCCGGGCCAATACCAATATCGCGTTGAAAAACGCCAACCATTAACCCGCCAAGTAGGTTTATTATAATAATAACGATACCGGCAATGGCATCACCTTTTACAAACTTCATTGCGCCATCCATGCTGCCGTGAAGTTTGCTTTCGAGTTCTATCTCATCGCGCTTGCGGCGCGCCTCTGTGGCGTCTACCAAGCCAGAGCGAAGATCAGAGTCAATAGACATTTGCTTGCCCGGCATGGCATCAAGAGTGAATCTTGCGCCAACTTCTGCAACACGTTCAGCACCTTTGGCAATTACAATGAACTGCACCAGCGTAATTATTAAGAAAACCACAAGGCCAACAATAATATTGCCGCCAGCGACTGTCTGGCCGAACGTATCAATGATATTGCCTGCATCTGCATGCAACAAGATCATCCGTGTGGTGGCCACAGATAGGGATAACCGGAATAATGTTGAGATTAAAAGTACTGAAGGAAAAACAGAGAACTGTAGTGGCGATGACACATAAATTGCCATCAAAACTAAAATTACACCCATCGAAATATTGATGGCAACCAACGTATCAAGCAGTATTAGCGGTAATGGTAGTATCATGATTGATACAATCGCAATGACCGCTGCGGCCAAGAACAGATCGCTGTAACGGCTGCTCTTTTGCGGTTTACTATTGATGCTATTGGTGAGTGAACTCACTTGATACGCTCCATTCCCGCACTGAAAAGTGCTCTACTATCAGCACTAAACGGTCAAATAGGGAAATGTTTCTCACTGTCACCGGTTTTTTAATTTTTTTGTTGCCTAGCGTTAGTTTTTGTTCATCAGGGCAAAGAAATGTTAGGAGCTGGAGTATCAAACGAGTAACATCGTGATCCATGAGTGGAGATCAAAACAGCGGCGACAAAACAGAAGAAGCAACCGCCAAAAAACTAAACGACGCAAGAAAGAAGGGTGATGTAGCCAAAAGCCGCGATATCACTAACACCGTTATTCTTATTGCAGCGTCTATAGGATTATGGCAACTTTCAGATTACCCATCACAGAGCTTGTATCAGTTGATGGATCAGTCGCTAAGCCTTGAGTATGAATCTCTGGATCATCAAGTAGTGGCAATAGGGCGTGAGGCATTGAAAGTGCTTCTTGTCATTAGTGCCTTAGCATTTATACCAGTAGTGTTAATTGGTGCTGTAACCGATTTTTTCCAGATAGGTCCTATTTTTACAGCTGAAAAAATTAAACCAAAAATGGAACATCTCAATCCAGCGGAAGGATTGAAGAAAATGTTTTCTAAAGATAGCCTATTTGAACTTGCTAAATCTATTCTAAAGACCAGCGCGATCTTCGCTCTAGCTGGAATGGTTGCAATGCAAATTGCGCCTGCGGTTTTTAAGCTCTCTAAACAAACACCAAATGTTATGGCAGAGCTGATTAAATCCTCCATGCTATCTCTGCTTATTTGGACCTGCGTTGTGTTTGTTTTTTTCTCAGTACTAGATAGCCTATGGCAAAAGCATGCATTTTCCAAAAAAATGAAAATGAGCATGCAAGATATAAAGCAAGAGCACAAAGACTCTGAAGGTGACCCGCATATGAAGTCACACAGAAAGCAAACTGCACAAGAGTGGGCGCAACAAGGTGCGGCCACTGCCGCTCAAAATGCGTCTGTGTTGGTGGTAAACCCAACGCACATAGCCATAGCAATAAACTACGATGCTTTAGATAACCCCGTACCCGTAATCACAGCGCAAGGTGAAATGGATATGGCAGTTATCATGCGTGAGGCTGCGGAAAAGGCTCAAGTACCCATAGTCCGTAATCAACAACTAGCGCGTACATTGCTTGCCAACACAGAGGAGGGTGACTTTATTCCAGGTGATCTTTTCGATATTGTTGCAGAGGTTATATTGTGGGCAGATCAAGTTAAAAAGACCATCGCAAAAGAACATCAAGAAGAATTGCGAACCACACCAGGTGAAGATCTCACCAATTACGTAGGGTAAAGTCAATGGAAGTTACATCAATAGCAGCTTCCGCACTCGCACTTATTTTGGTGTTGTGCCTTGCATGGTTTGTATTAAAAGCGATTAGCGTCAGCTACCGTGGTGCGCTTAAGTCTAAACACATACAAGTAATTGAAACTGTGCCGTTGGGTGGTAAAGACCGCATGGTTCTTGTTCGTTACCAGGGAAATGATTATTTACTTGGGTTTGGTGGTACGGGAATAACAGTGGTTGATAAGAACGTAGCAGCCCAAGAGGGTAGCCAAGCAATCAGTTAGTGTGCACAGCGCCGATTGATGAGGAATACTTATGCGTTAATTACTAAAAATATCTCCAAAAAAACGCACCTACTATTATTTTTATTGATGGTAGTAGAGATACGAGTGAAGTGAGAGTAAGTATATTACTTGCAAGCAAGGGCATTCTTATACTTTTGGTAGATCTTTGTTGAATGAATGCCTTATGGGCGGGTAAAACAGCAATAGCATCATTATGTATAGCGACACGTCAGAGGCTTCGTCTTTCCAACTGAAGTAATCGTTGATTAAGTGCTTATCTAAACTATCATCAAACACCAAAATAATAACAAGCATGACAAAATAGCAGATGATCGGGTTCACGATTTTAAATTTTGGGTGTAATTGTCTCTTAATTCTATGTCTAACTTTCGCAGTGTCGATTTCCTCAGTCGCACGCCTACAAATATTCCTACAACTGAAGATATTGCAATACATGCTAGATTTCCATACTGGTCTCAATAGATAGTTAGTTGAATGCTGCGAGTGAGCGTTCGGGTGAATAAATTTAACAGCGTTGTAGTTCTATTGGTAAATTAGTTTATAAATCTCCATGCCCAGCGCACGATTCTCGGCAAAAAGAAAACCAAAGCAACTATGTATATAAATTCGCCAGCCAAAAAGAATAACTCATTCGGAAAATCAACAAGAGATCTCGTATATGAGTAAAAGAGGAGGGCCGTAATTAATCCAATTCCGTAAGCATTGCGTTCATTGGATGGGATTTTATTGAGCCATTCAAGTGACGCAGGTGGTTTTCTACCTGTGAGCTTATGCTCGGTAAGTTTACTGCTTGCTCTATTGTTGAAAATGCACCAAATATAGGCAAGCAGAATAGATGTAGTGAGCATCCAGAGTAAGGTGAAAAGATCGAATGTTAATGTCATGTGGTTTCAATGAATGAGCAAATGTTGTGATGTATAGCAGTCCATATGCTTAGTTGAACGGCATTATTTTAAATGCAAACCTTCTCCTTCAAACCAAATGGTTCTTCTATCTTCACCAACAGCAAAGGTAAAATGCCTGCGTGTCTTTCCATTGTCAAAGTTAAGCGTTAAATTGTATCCGTCAAACTCGTAGTTGCCAGTGCGGTCGCTAGTGGTATCCCGTTGTGTTGAAGAGCCACCAGCCGCTGATGGGCCTGATACAGAGACTGCTGTATTGCCATTATTAGATGCTCTGGTGGCCAATGTGCCACCACCTGATGACTGCATCATAGAATTACTAAATTTCTCAAAGCGCCCATCGTCGGTGAAA
Source organism: Laminaria ephemera (assembly GCA_036873875.1). Lineage (NCBI taxonomy): Eukaryota > Phaeophyceae > Laminariales > Laminariaceae > Laminaria > Laminaria ephemera. Next base: position 43,726 of record JAYJMJ010089325.1, on the reverse strand, counting down.
TGCACACCCCAAAAAGATGACGATGAAGCATAGGCAGAGCTGAATGATTTACTCGCTCGCCATGTGCCATTGAGCCTTGTACCAGTGGGGAACGGTTTGCCCTTTAACTGATTTTTTTCACTAGCTGGCATGGAAAAACTGGTTTTATCAGTACTCCAGGCAAACTCATAGCCATTGCCTTTTTTACGCCACCAACCCCATCGCTCAGGTTCGCGACTACGTGATTTAGCCAGATCTATCAAATCGGGAGCTACGGGGACATTGTCCATTACTCTACCGTCCTTTAGTAATAACCACGCATTGGATTCCAAGCTCGAACCGCCAACGGAAAAGGACAGGCTAGATGCATAAACAACCGACTCTATATCATCAGTGTCAATTCCGTCACCGATTTGAGTAATATATTTATATCGAGCAGCCTCTGCTTTGAGTTGTGCATCAAGTTCTTTTTGTTGGCTGGGTGGCAAGTCTTCTGGTGCACTTATCCAATACAAGCGAGTGACGTTGGTATATTCGCGGCGATATAACATTATTTTGTTAGTAGCCTGATCGATACCAAAGATGCTTACATCAGTAATACGAGGCCGTAGGCTATTGCGGTTATGCCAGTCAGCACCCTGGAGCTCTATTGCGCCTGTTGAGTGTGAGTATATAATTTGGCCTGTTTTTTTACCTAATTTGTACTCACCGTTGGAATACAAAGTGAGTTCACGCTTTTGAAGTTCGCTACCTTTCCTATCAAATGTGCCGCGATACAGTCCGGCCTTTACCGGGATGCCTCCGGCTTGTATACCTTTGACCGACGGCGGGTTGTATTCCCAGTCTTTTTCTCTACCCTGCTTTTTTGCATCTGCAATTTCGAGTTTGACAACTTTAAGTGTTAATTCAACTGCCTTGGTGAAGTAGGGATCATTTTTTTTGTTCTGGAGATTGATCCCAACGGCATAACGTATGTGCCTTCTATCTGCGGTAACAGCAACAGCATAAATACTTCTTTTTTCACCGCTGTCATTTATATACTCACAAGTACCGTTTGCCATATTCGCACTTTGCCGAGTGATTTGTGGTTCATTGGTCCACTCACCCAATGGCGCTTTTGAATTAGACATTTCGCGAAACAGCCAAGCCTCAGTGCGTATAGCCTCGTCAAGGCGTATAGCTTGATAGATGTTTACCGATACATTAGAAGATGTATCGTTGGGGCGATATGTAATTGCGTTATTATTGGAATCAATTGATTGGCGCCACCCAGATGAAGAATCGCTGGTATTTGCTACGGTGTGTTTTGGATATATTTCTGAAGTATTGTTAGAAAGCGAAGGCTTAACTGTAGCACCGGCGCTTTCAGTGCTACCATCGCTTTGTTCATTTCTGCAAACAGCAGTTACAAATTTCCCGCCTGCCAGCAGATCCATTATTTTGCCAATACTCGCGTCACTGTCCGACATATTTAATGTGATTGTACGAACGTAAGCTGGAGTATCAGTCGCGTCACTAGGGCAGGCAAGTATCGTAGATGATACATTCACCCCATTAACAATGATTGCACGGGTTGCAGTATATGCACCCTTCGTCGTTTCCTCCGGCACAACACCATCAGAGGATTGAAAAGTTGCGCTAGCTGGTACTTCGGTTTCAATACTATTTAGATAAGAAGCAACGGACTGACCTTTCAAAGTAATTCGGGGCGTAACTATCATCTCCATGTCACCGCGTGTGATTACACGACCATTATCGGTTTGAGCCTCTTCCCAGCCGCTTGGAGTGGGTATTGTGTCGGATATTGCGATGGGTGAGTAACTTAAAATAAAACATATGCTGGTGATGATAATGCGATGCATGTTTACTCCGCTGTTAGCCGATTAATTACTATAGTACTACTGTGTAAGTTGGCTGCAAAGATCGACTGCACATTATTGAATTGCACTTTAGGTACAGCGCCGGAGAAAGATGAGTCTTACACTTAACATCGGCTAAATTTTATGAGGGTCGTGTCACAAGGATGTTTTAGAGAGTAAGAAGCCTCCACGTAGGAGGCTTTTTACTGATGCGTGGTATAGCTTTTTTGTTACTGCTTTCTAGCGAGTGCAGAAAGGCCTTCACCAACTGTTTTTATGGCTGTTGAGCTTGCATTGGTCATCATGCTGAACATTTGCATGTTTGCAGAAAACTTGTTTTGTGCAACTGTAAACGCCTCTGCTGCCCCCGGTGTTTCAAGTTGTGTATCGCCACCTGCGTTAGATATTCCCTCTCTTACACCTTCAACATTATTTTCCATCTCTGCAAGGTTTGCCATAGCGTCGTCCATGAATCTTCCTTGCATCTTACCAAGTTGTTCTGCCAAGGCGACCAACCAACTTCTGGATTTACCACCTTTGCCACTCTCTTCTGTTTCCCCAGAAGAGCGTGCAGTCGCTGCTGACATTTCGGCAGCACTTTTGGCATCCGCTTGGCCGGCTTCGGCTGCCTGTTTTCCTTCCTCAGTTTTAGCTACCGCTTCCTGCACAGAAGGTCTAACCTTGTCAGACATATTCGCTGTCATACCGTCAATTATATTAAGGGCTGCATCTTTAACACTAGTCGGAAGATCACCCCGTGCCATAATTGCTTCTTTTAAGCCTTCTGCCAAATTCCCTAGGTACTCATTCTGAATAGCCCTAGCACCTTCCATCGGTGCCGAAGTTATACCGGCTACACCAAGAGCATCAACGATAGCGCTACGAGCTTGGCTGTGGTTTGTTAGTGCAGTTGTATTGTTGTTTGTTGAAGCTTCAATAGTCATGGTAGTTCCTCAATAAATATCGTTGGTTAATCACTGATCGCGATATGCGATGGGGTAATTAGAGCACACGAGTATTATTGCGAAAATAGGTAATTACTCTGTAGGGAAAACCCTGTCTTTTATCAACAGGTGATAGCAATTAAATATAGATGTTGCTTATGTGGGTGTATTTGGGTAGTGGAAAGTATCAATGCGCCAGTGCTGTCAAACCGATGGGGTCAGGCTCGGCATACTCGGTTTAGACGAAACTAAAAGTGAGTAGCCCAGTACGCTGTATTGGTGGTTGTGCTGATTTGCACTTAATTCTTACAGGCGGTCAAGTTGTACGTTGATTTCTAATTGCTGTTGCTATTATTGAATCGCATAAATTTCACTTAATTGGGTAACCTATGCCTAAGTGCATTGCTTTCTGCTTACATGACTACATCGAACTAGTTGACTAGACTGGCAGGGCTCTCTTGATGATAAGCGTGGGGCAATTCCCGCTGACACACCACCTATTATAAGACGTCTAAGCATATCCCCTGAACATGTCCGTAATTTTTTGACCTAGTAGAATTCCCTATAGACCACTCCAGGTCAGCAAGTTAGGCTTTTTACTAGATTATAGCTGATAGGAGATAATATTATGGGTATTGCAGTCGGTTTGGCGAAAAGCACGCCTATTTCAACACACCGTAACAACACAAAAGACAGAGCAACGACTAGTCCACAAGACACTCGCGCTCTAACGTTGTCTAACGATGATAGGGCTAACAATAACAGTGGATCGTCATCGCAAGATCAAGCAGATCAGGCATTTCAAAAGCTGAAGAATCCGTTGTTGCCGGACGGGCCAGCATTGAGCGGACCTGGTGCTGATTCGTTCAGATCGGATGCAAGTCGTCGCTTAAGCAATTCTGAAGAGCCACAGAATTCTATAGGCGACGCTTCTGATAGTGTTTCTGATAGCCAGCAATCCGTAGTGACAAACAAAGGGGCCATAGGCACCAACCAACAGCTGCAGCAAACCATGCAAGGCTTTCAAAACCAGTTTACCGAAAGCGTTAAAGATGCCGATGCATTTCAATCGCTGATGCAAACAGCCTTTGGCGACAAATACGATAAGAAAGAGGTGGAAAATATCAGGCAACAAACACTCGCTGGTGATTTTTCGTGGATGCCAGATGTAAAAATAGTCGATGAATCTGCATTGGCTGATACCTCCGGCACGCAGGGCTCCGGCGTTGCAATGGGCGCTTACGACAGCGCCTCAGATACCATTTACCTGAGCAAGCAGCTGCTCGCAGGTGACCCTCAAAAGGCGGTTGACATCCTCACCGAAGAAGTCGGTCATGCCATTGACGCACGAGTAAATACTGTTGACAGTGCCGGTGATGAGGGTGAGTTGTTTGCCAAATTAGTGAGCGGGGAAAAATTGAGCGCTGAGCAAATTCAAGCTGCTCGCTCTGAAAACGATCACGGCACAATTGATATTGATGGCAAAACAATTGAAGTTGAATACGGGTGGTTTTCTTTCATCACGGATCCTATCAAAGAACATATTATTGATCCAATTGTAGAACATGTTATTGAGCCGATTGTCGATGGCGTTCAATCCATTGGTGGCGCGATCAGCGATGGCGTTAGTAGTGTCGGCGGACACATAAGCGACGGTGTAAACTGGATCGGCGATAAAGTCACCGACGGACTCGATTTTGTTAACGAGAACATTGTTACCCCGGTTCTGAATGTTATTCCTGTTGTAGGACCTTTCATCAATGACCACCTCGTTCAGCCCGGCTTTGGTCTGCTGGAAACAGGTGTGAATATTGCGACCAATGCTATTGATTCAGTGGTCGACTTCAGTACGCATGCGTTGTCTGGTGTAGTAGATATTGGAACCAACCTGCTAACAGGAGACTTTAGCGGTGCATGGGACAGTGCTGTGGATACGGTTCAAACACTTAGCCAGGACGTACTAGGATTCGCAATAGAAACCGTTGTTTTACCAATAAAGGGAATAGCCAGCTTTTTAAACGATACCTTTAATCTGACAGAATATCGTGGTTTACGCCCAGAGGAGCAACAGTACCTTGAGACCATTTACGGTGATAGTATTGACTACGACGAAATTCGTATTCAAACAGGCGGTGGCGTTGAGGAACTCGTCGGTGTGGACCCTCATGCTGTAGGCAATGATATTTTTATACCTGAAGGATATTTTAATGCCGATGGCTCTCTCACAACCGCGGGTTCGGAGAGTGGGTTAGATCTGTTGGCTCACGAAGTAGGTCATGTATGGCAATTTCAAAACGAGGGTGCAAGTTATATTGGTGATGCGATTCTCTCTTATGGACAATCGCAAATTGAACAAGGAGACCGAAATGGCGCTTATGATTTCACCACTGCTATTGAAGAGATGAAACCCTGGAACAACATGACACCAGATGAGCAAGCTGAAATCGCGATGGTGATTGGCGAGGCTTACGAGAACGGAGTGGATGTGGTGTCGGGAAACAATGCACTAACAGAAACTTCTCTTGAAGACGCGATAGACAATCACAATGGTGGTCGTGCAAAAATAGAATTGTCAATCGATCAGATTGACTATCTGGATAACATACACGGCATATTGCGAGCTGGCTAAGCAATCCTAATTTTATCAATCGCCTCTTTCCTGGTTTTCAAGCGTCTTGATAATCAGGGAAGCAAGTGGCTATACTTACTTGGTCGGTTTTCGGACAACAATACAGGTTTCCAGCTATGATTCGAAATTTATCTATCATACTCTGCGCGCTAGGTTTAGGTGGATGTATCAGTGCCACAAGGCCATGTCCCGGATTCGGAACCGCATTGGCCGACCAGTGGAGTACAGCGCTTAATGTTGGCGACGTAGTGACGTATGTCAGTAGTACTGGCTCGACTGTAAAGCTTGAACTGAGTGCGCGTGAAGACAGTGGGCCTTACGAGGGTAGAGGCAGCAATGGGTCTGATGAAGTGACTTGTAATTCATATTCAGATCGTCTCTACACTATCGAAAACAGTGACGTTGCAATGCGAGTCCTGTTGGAACAAGATCAGTTTGAGGACCCATCATTAGAGGCCGCACAACGGTTTTACATTGAAATCAAGCCTGAGTCGTTGGAAGGGGAAAGAGTGCCTGGTTACAGATACGGTATTTCTCTGGGCTTTGACGCAAGGCAGCAATACACGGACACATTTGGACCTCAGAACGATCCTTCAGCCGACATTGTAGCCCGCCGGTTTGTCGAAAATTTGCAAGTCGGTGATAATATTTACACGTACAGCATAGAGCTCAAGTATTCGAATGTGGCTCCGCTTTCAAATGCTGTGACCAATAGCAATTCGTTTGCTGGGATCACGCGCATGATACTGGCAGAAGATGCCGGGTTGGTTCAGTTCGAGTTGCTGAACGGCGAAATTTACAGTCGAATTTGATTAACACGTGGTACTAACGTCTCAAACATCTTCTTGTTTTAAAAAAAAATAAACTGTAAGTAGCTGCTTTCGTAAGGCAAACATCAATTAGGACACCCATCGTTATAAAACCCTTAGAAGAAACCCTTAGAAGGACAGGCGTTGTAGAAGGAGCCCAAGTACTCACAGATGGGATTAGTTGAAAGTTCAAAACAGCATTGGATGAGAACTATTCATACAATACAGGGGCATTTTTTATTTTGAATTGGTGGGTTTTGAGTAGCTCACGATAAGTTACACCTGCCTGCCGTTAAGGAAGCGATATTTTTATGATCATCGAAGAAGACTAGGTGTTAACCGTAGAGCAATTTACTGTTGCATCGATTGGATAGTCTTGTTAAGTGGAAATTACTGCACTTTTCTTTAAGGGATTGAATCGAACCAGTGATGCCTTTGAACTTGCTTTCAAAGTTTGTGGTTAGTTCCAACCATTGCGTCGGAGCTATTTGCAGCCATTCAAGAATAAGGGGTATGTCGCTTCTTATAGCGCGGCGCTTACCTTCACGGATTTGCCTCCCGGTCCATTCAACAAGGTCAATGTAGTCGAGTAGTTTGAATGGTATGCCGTTAGGTATGGGTTGCCTGGGGTTGCCGACAAAAGGCATCAATGATTGAGGTTGTCGATGTGATTCGTCACGAACGTTTAAGCCCACCTCCTGTAGTCTCAAATGATCGATACGCATCTTAATAGAGGTATAATCTGATTGCTCCGGTGTTGCAGCTATACCGGCTCGAATAGGATTTAAATCGATATATGCTAGACAACTAAGTACAGCTTTTTCATCCAGTAGAGCAATTGATTTGAAGCGTGACTCCCAGAAGTGACCGGTCACTTCATCTTCCTTATTGGCTCGACGAGCTATGCCTTCATTAAGTACCTTCATGAACCAGCTGATGTTGTGCAATCCATAGCGCCATGCATCAATTAGTGTATCGAGTTGTTCAGCCTCATATGGTTCAATATGTTCACCGTTAACGAATTTTTGAGTGACATCGGTACCAGAGAATAGTTGATGCCATCGCTTAGCGATATCAATAGGGGAGGCAGATTGGCATTTGTCACGATTAACGTGCAGCAGAAGATGGTAGTGGTTAGACATTACAGAAAATCCTGCAATATCGATAAAGAAGATGGAACTGAGACGCAACAGGTCACCTTGAATTTGCCGGCGTCGATGCTCGTAAGATCGACCGTCGTATTCATCAATTCCACATAAAAAAGCGCGTCTAACGCAGCGACAAATTATATGGTACGTAGGAGTGGCGTCCAATGATATTTGGTACTTACGAGGTCTAGTCATATCGGTTACCTCTACAGCTAACTACGATACAAACGTTACCTCAGGTTAGTATCATTACAACGAGGCGTTGTTCACATTTCCCTTTTTACAACGCCTGTCCCCATAGAGAATTTTTTTCTTATAAGCCTGTCATAATCAACATTATTCCTTCCTCACAAAAATATTGCCTTGCAGACTGTCGAGCTCGTGCAATGGTTGTGTCGAAACTATATATTCCCCCTCTGAAGTTTTTATTTGCTCCCTTGACACCATTGAACTAATTTCGGTTTGTAGGACCTCTAAGTGCTCATAGTCATCATCGGTTGGTTCTCGTTCGATATAATAACGAATTAGAAGCTCTTTTTCTTCGGAAAGAGCTACACATATTTTTCTTACGCTTGAGTCAATTTCACCTAAAAGTGCGATTTGAAAACTTGAACGTAGCCACTCTGGAAGCCTTAAAATATTCGTCATAATCAATACTACCTATTAATTGTGGTGGGATTAGTAGGAACTATGTGAGATCCATTATTCCCAGAGTGTATTGTGCCATATTGTGTCGCTAAACCAGTAGTTGCGTCAGTTCCAATTATTTCACCAAAGTCAACAATAGGCTGGCCTCGGGATCCGACGCCAGCAACATCATATTGGCCAGCGAGCGCATTATCTAGCAATTCTTGAGTGTCGACATCATCACTAATAACGCTCCTACCTGGCTGATAATTGTTGTGCCCAAGTATATGCTTTCCCTGCTGCCCTTCATGGATGTTTGGCGAAATACCTTCTAGCCGTGGGTCCATATCCATTGTTGTAATTGGCCTTTCAACAATGTCAGCACTAGGAAGAATAACCGCACCATTTTCACTTATAGAATACCCACCAGGGAGCATAACTGGCCCTAGAGACTCACTAGGAGAAGCCGATGTAGATGGTTCGACTGTCTCACCGTCTGGACCATAATAGGGTTCAGTAAGAACTGTACGCTGTCGGTCAGTCAATCCGTCATATAGATGTACATTCTCCGAGAGAACAACCCACTCACCGTTTACTATCCCCTCAATGTTCCCAGTTAGGCTGCCTGGTGTTGTTGTAAGCCGTACCTGTAAGTTCTCGTCTAACTGGATATGTTGGGTACTGCATTTAACTGGAATTATTAGTCCAACAACTACCGCAACTGCTGCACCCGCTGGAGAAATTAATATCGTTCGGATTGCATCACCAAAAAAGATAAGGGGGTCAGGTGCGTTTAGTAAAGTTCAAATTTGATTTTGTACTTTACTAAACGAGCCTGACCCCTTTTCCACTCTTCTGAATCTCTCTTGCCTTCGGTGTTCGTATGAGCGACCGGTGAGGGCATCAGTTGCCACAGAGAAAAGCCTTTCTAACGCAACGAGAATAAATATAATAGTGCGGCGTGGCAGCTAGCGATATTTGTTGACTACGTGCTCTGGTGATAGGGTTTACTTCTACATCTGACTACGACACCATATTGCTTCATAGGAGAACATTACAACGAGGCTCGGTGCAGGTTTTATCATTTTCATTTACAGCGACTGTCCCTTGAAAGTTCATTCAAAAGCATTGATCAGCGCTAGCTATTTACTTACTGTTCCTTTTCCGCAAATAATAGATGGTACAAAAGCCAGTAATTAAAATGCATACTATTGGGAGATAGCTATCTCCTTCAGGGAACATGTTATCCGCGGTTCCACCTGGACCGAAGCTAGGGTAGGCTAAGAGTAAACTGTATAGGAAAGCTAACGTACTAAACAAAATCTTTCTTTTTGGAGTTACCCAATAGGTAAGGCCTAATGAGATTGATGTAGCTAGGCTTGAAGTAATTACGGAACAAAAAATAGTGAGTGCGTTATTTTGGAAAAAGTAGGGAGTGATCATGAGAAATGAAAACCAGATCACAGGCACTGCTATTAATACGCTGAATATCTTTACGACAATGGTAATGTATCTCATCAATGTTCTCAGGCATTAGGTTAGAAAATAAACGAATCTAGAAAGATGTTAGGCATATTTAATGTTGGATGCATTTTAAAGGATAGTTGCTAATGTTGGTGTGCCAATCTCTAATTCTATTGTATGGTTTGTCTTATTATTTAATTCCATAGAGATTAATGTAGGTGTTTTCGATTGGACCAGCAATAATATCGTAATTTGTCAATAGGAAGTCTTTGGCGGCAAACGGAGTAATAAACCAGGTAGCTGGCGCGCCTACGGTTCTGGTTAAAACATGCCCTGCTGCCATTTGCGCTGTGTTATCAACAAGCCCATCTAGAGCTATTATTTCTAATAAGAGGTCCCAATTTCTTACGCCTATGACTCCAGCCATCACAAGAAGATCATCAACGTGGTCAAGTCGCGCTCGGTCTTCATCGGAACCGTACCATTGTATTCTAGTAAAGTTTACTTGGAATCGGGCCGCAGCATGTATAGATTCTGTTAGCTGCTCGATTCCTTCATATACCCCGCCTAATAGGTTCAGTTCATCTAATATGATATCGCCCAAATCTTGGGTTTCATCTATAAGCGAGTCGAAAACCGCCACAGGATTATTAGCAATTTCTTGAAAATATATTTGATCTCGAACTAACGCATCTCGTTCATTATTCAAGCGCATGTGTTCGCCGTTGCGGCTTGATGTTGTCTCAAGTTCAGCGTCAATTTCTGCTATTTTACTTTCTATGTCCTGCAGAATTATACCTACTTCTTCGTTGAATTCAGATTTGAGTGCTTCGAGTAGTTTATCCCGCAATTCTTCAGTCGTTCCATCAAACGAAGGCTCGACTCTTCCGCCTGAACTTCCACCACTTGGGATAAGATCTGAGAGGAAGTCTCCTACGGATTCCCCAGCCTCAAGTCCAATCTGTTCAGCTTCTATAGCCGCGTCCTCAAGTGCAATTTCAACGAACCCCTGCAAAAGCTCCTGGGCTAGTAGCTGAGAAGGATGGCCATCGGTATGTGCCATCCGTACAGTGGTTTCTATAAAGCGAGCGCTTTGAAGAGCGGCTATTTTTTCAGCACCTGATATGCCGGATGCTTCAATTGAAGCGTTCATGTCAGCTAGCATTGCGCTAGAAATGCCAGACACGAACCCGTTAAGAGCGCCCTCTTCAAGACTATCACCCATGATCAAAGAAGTACTACCTTGAACAACGGTGTTGGCAGCCACTGCCCCTGCAGCACCTTGTTGTGATAGGTTTTGCACAGCAGGAATGCGTCTTAGCCCAGCTGTTAATGTGCCAGTAATAGCGCCCTTCAGAACATCGTCCCAGTCAAAGTTTCCGTACACGGCTCCTGAAATTGCGGTACTGGCAGCACCTGCCAGCGCAGCTCCAGTGACACTGCCTGCTACCGAAGCAAGAGTAGAAGCAGTACCGAACAGACCGGCCCCAAAGCCCGCGGCTAGACCACCAGTTACATAAGTGATGCTTCCAACAAGAACAAGCTTGATAATATCACCAATGATGTTGTTGCTATCAACATTGTCTCTTGAGGTAATCCATCCGATGCCTGGTTCAAACGAAATTGCCTGGCCATTGTGTAGGCGAGGCATGTCGTTAAGGTCGAGTAGCTTAACCCCTGATAAACGCATCCCCGATCCGCCATGTCCATGCGTATAGCTCCAACCTGGTGCTGTGAACAACGTTCGGTAGCCGATTTCATTATCGCTGTTCTCACTGACCTGTGATGTTCTACTCTCTCCGAAGAGTAGTTTCGCTATGTTCGAGGAGGGTGTGTTTGATTTTAGAAAAGCCCGTGTTCGTTCACCTTTGATAGCGTCTGAGTAGTCGTCTCTCACCGAATCCATTGCACGGCTGTACTTCACCATTTGTTCGTAACGTTGTTGGCCGTACTGGTAGAGCTGTGCTCGCGCACCGGGATGAGTTGGGATGGGTACTGGAGTTGGGTCGGCATCCATCAGGCTCTGTATATCGGGATCGGACAAATGAATGTCCATTAGAGCTAGGAAAGTATCGGGGGCCGTCGGTAGGCCGTCCAGACCTGGCCCTGCTGCTTCTACTCGTTCTGGTTGGACTGCTATGGCAATAATGTCAGGGTAAGTAGAGAGCAGGGTCTCGACATCTGGCATATTGTGATGGCTAGCAATATTGTCTAGCGTTTCGTTCGGTTGGGATACATACCAATCGTGGAACACGTGCTCGTGGAAGTTGCCGGAAACGTATAAAACACGATCTCTATCGTCATTGAGCACTTCATGTCGATCCCAACCAACCGTGCCGAAGTTATTTCTGTTTACAGTTCTCCTAGCTTGGTAATTATCTCTGAGTTCGTCGAATAGCGCTGTTTGCTGCTGCAACCATTGTTGATCAACGCTAGGTTCGCCGCTAAAAAGCACACTGGCGTCTGGGTCAAACGGAAGGTCGTCTATAGGTGTGGTGTTTTCAACATCCGTAGCTACCGCTGTAGTAGTTCCGCCTATATTGCTTCCATCTAAAGAAGTGTTTGCTGATGTAGAGAAGGCTGGGTTACTTGAGGTTTCGGTAAGCGACTCACCGGCGTTGTTGTTGGGTGTGGTTTGGCTAGAGATTTCTACATCGGATTCCCCGGTGCCGGCCTGCACAATCTCACCGGTGGGTGAATAGCGAGTTACTTGGCTAGTTCCTTGGTCGTGTGCCTTAATTGTTTGTTCGACTGAACCATTCCCGTAGGTAACACGTGTAGTTGTAATATTGTTGCCGTGATCATGGGTACGGCTTACATCTACAACGGAGCCCGCATGAGTCACCGCTGCTGCTTGAGCGGCATTTAAAATACTTGCAGCTGTTGTGTTATTCCCTGCGCTATTATTGCCTACACCAGTAGAATTTACATTGGTCCCACTGTTTTCGCTGATCGGTTGGTGGGCAGTAGTTTGTACACCACTGGGTGTGATCGTCGTAACAGTCTGTATCCCTGTTGCTGTATTGACCTGTGTGATTTTCTGCTCAGTCTCACCGTTGGCGGAAGTGCTGATTACGCGGGTAATTGCTTGATCGTGTTCTTTAATAGTTTGTACGACTGAGCCATCATTGTAGGTAACATGTGTCGTTGTAATATTATTGCCGTGATCGTGGGTACGGCTTACGTCTGCAACAGAACCGCTAGCGTGTGTACTGTTAGGCGATGCATTGCTGAGTGTTGCTAATGTAGAGTCATCTTGATTGCCAGTCTGTACAATGCGCCCGTTTCGTGAGTACCGGGTTACTTGGCTGGTACCTTGATTGTGTGCCTTAACAGTTTGAACAACAGAACCATCCCCATAGGTGACACGTGTAGTTGTAATGTTATTGTCGTGATCGTGGCTACGACTCACATCTGCAACGACATCAGCTTGTACAGCGGTAACACTCGTGCGAAGGATATTTGTAACAGCTGATGCTAGTGCCGAGTTAACAGCCGGACTGGGCGTGCTTGCAGTATCTGAATCACTACCGTTGTTGATTGGCTGATGAGTAGCCGCTTGCTTGCCACCGGTCGAAATTGTGGTGACGGTTTGCATTCCTGTTGCGTTGTTTGTGTGTGTGATTGTCCTCTCGACTCCACCGGTGGCTAGAGTTCGGTTAACACGGGTTATTGATTGGTCGTGCTCCCTTATAGTTTCTACCCTTGATCCGTCACTGAAAATTTCAGTGGTGGTAGTGGTGTTAGTGCCATGGTCATGGTGGCGATGGGAATCTACAACGGTTACCGTATTAGAGGGGGAGGAGGGTTGTGTAGTCGTATCTACGCTGGCTTGCTTGGCGCTTGCTTTCCATGGGGAATCGTATTGTTGAAAAGAGTCAAAGTCTTGTGATTGATTGCCTTGTGAAGACCCATTGCCAGCATTTTGGCCTTCGCTATCAGTGTTAGCGTTGTCTTGTAGTGGTTCGTTGATCGGTTGGCCAGTAGAGACTTTATTGGTTGAGAGTAGGCGAACGGAGTTGGCTGAGGGTCTGCTTGCACTGATAGAGTTGGCCATGCCTTCGAACCGATATCAATTAAGTTAGTGGTAACTTAATCAAGGCACAACTAATCAGCAATAGGTAATTACACCATATGGATTGCGTCTAATTTCCTAACCATAAATATTCGCGGCGCTCTATATCGTACGGGACAATTACCTATATACGAATAATATATATTTTACTAATGTTGACACTCATGAGAGGGAACTTCCACAGGGGTCAGCATGTCATCCATCCACTCAGCTAGTAGATCAACATCTATAAACACCCGTCTAAGGGCAGATGCACAAGGCTATAGAGAGTCGATTGTTAAGCCGCCGGTAGAGTCAAAAAAAGACACTGGTGGTGATTCGTCGGGTAGTAAGGGCTCTGATGCTCAACAAAGTAGTCACTTGGATTCGTTTGCGAAGTACAAATCTCCGTGGATGTTAAAGCAAGCCACTGTTATTCCAAAATCATTACCTGCCTCTAATAGCAGCCCGACTCTAGTGGAGACCCCAAAGGCAACAACGCCACCGCAATCTACTCCGTTAGAACGTACAACCGACGCTTTTGAACAACGGTTTTCAGATGTAGCTTCTGATCCAGAGGCTTTTCATGTATTGATGCAAAAAGCTTTTGGTGACAACTACGACAAGGCGGGCGCTGAACAAATACGCCAACAGACTCTTGCCGGTGACTTCAGCTGGATGCCCAAGATTGAAGTGGTCGATGCTGCAGTCCTTGCTGATACTTCTGGAACTCAAGATGCAGGTGTAGGCCTTGGAGCGTATAGCGCATCTACAGACACTATCTACATAAGCCGGGAATTGCTAGCAGGTGATCCCGACAAAGCGGTTGCATTGCTAACTGAAGAAGTAGGTCACGCTATAGACGCACGTATTAACACAAGCGATGCAGCGGGTGATGAGGGAGAACTCTTCGCAAGAAGTCTAGCGGGAGAAGATTTAACTGTTAGTCAAATTGCAACTATTCGATCAGAAAATGATTCTGGAATTATCGTTATTGATGGACAGAAAGTCGAGGTTGAATACGGCTGGTTAAGCAAGGCTTGGAAAGGCGTAAAGAAAGCAGTAAGTGGTGTAGTTGATGGTGTAAAGAATGTAGTAAGCAATGTTGTTGAAACGGTCAAGACCGGCATCGAAAAGGTGGTCAACAGCGAGCTGATTGGAAAGATCATGACTGTCGCGCAGTTTATACCGATACCCATCGTGCAAGTGGTGGCTAAAGGATATAACGTGCTTAAGGCTGGCTATGCTACCTATCAGGGAATCAAGCACGGTAGCTTTGCCATGATTGCAGGTGGCATTGCAGGTATAGCTGGTGGAGTTGCAGGAGTAGGGGGCGCCTTAGGATCAAAAGCTGCATGGGTGACTACCGCTGCCAATATATCTAAAACTGCAAGTAACATTTCTATGGCTCATCAAGTCATAAAAGAGCGGAGTTTTGCTGGTGCTGCACAGTTAGCGGCCAATTTTTTTGGTGCTGATTCAAAAGCAGCTACTACGCTTGGGTTTGTAGCAAGGGCAGATACTGTTGTAAAGGCTGTTGAGAATGACGATATATTTGGAGTCATAAGTTCTGGTACTGGCTTGCTTCAAGATTTTACAGGGGCAGAAGGCGACGCAATACTTAGTAAGATCAACGAGCACTCGAACGTTTTTCAGAAAATAGACAACGCGCGAAAAACTGGGGAATACGGTCAGGCGCTAGGCCTATTGAATGATACGTTCGGTGGTTTTGATTTACCTGCCGGTACACAGGAAGTCTTAAACCGCATTGAAAATGGAATTAAGTTTGCAGAGAACGTTGATAACCTGATTGACGGCAACAACTATGCAGAGGCAGCAACTATGCTGCTTGGTCAAGTGTCTTCACAAGTAGAGAATCCGCAGACTATTGCAAGAATCCAATCGTTGTCGGATAACCTAAATGAAGTAGACACGGCAGTAACAGCATTTGAGGAAGGACGTTTTGATGATGTCATCAAGATCACCAGCGGTGTCTTGGGAAAGCCGTTAGGCGAAAAAACATCGCAGTTTGTAACTGATCTGCAGCAGCGTGCCAATAACGTAGAAGATCTTGCCAAAGCAGTGAAGACCGGCGATGTACAAACTACCTTCGAATTACTGAATGAAACACTGGGTGGTGTTGGGCTACCAGCGCAAGCAACAGCAACGTTAGGCCGCATTGAAAACGGTGTTCGGTTTGTAGAGAAGGTAGATAATCTACTCGATTCCAGTAACTATACAGAAGCTGCCAAAATGTTGCTAGGAGCGGTTTCATCTAAAGTTGATAACCCAGTAACGATTGGAAAAATTGAAACGCTATCAAATAATTTCACCAAAGTAGACACCGCGGTGAAGGCGTTTGAGAAAGGTCGATTTGATGATGTAATTAAAGTTACCAGTGACGTTATTGGTAAGCCGTTAGGCGACAAAACCACACAATTCGTCACGCAATTGCAGCAGCGTGCAAATAACGTAGAAGCGTTGGTTAGTGCAGTGAAAGACGGTGATGTACAAAGCTCTGCTGCATTGCTTAGCGGCTTGACTAATGGAAGGCTGGACAAAGTTACTGATGTATTTGAGTCAGTAGATGTAGCCGTAAATCAAGTGGAATCATTGAGCAAGGCCATTAAAAACAAAGACTACTCAAGTGCCGCAAGCCTAGCCGCTTCATTGTCCCAAAATGTTGTTGGCTCCAACCACCCAGTAAGTAATTCACTGCAGCAGCTCAGTGATGTTTTGACCGGCAAGGTTCAAATACTTGAGGTCCCTGGTGCAACACCAGGCATCTTACCGATGATGGCGAATGAATTAGGTGTGCCGAAGGCGGGGCAAACGGCACTTGCGGGTCAGCCTGTTATGGTTGAAATACCAGCCTCTTCAAAGCTTGAGTTAACTCTTACCGAGCAAGCGGCAGTTGATCGAATCGAAGGGAATCTCTCGCAGGGTATTACAGATTGGGATGTGGGCAAAGCTGAACTGCAAGATATCAACACAGCACTGGGTGGCTTAACCGCAGATCAAAAGACTAATGTAATTGCTAGTCTATCTACTGAGCAATTGCAGACATGGGGCAAGGAGATTGATGGTTTTCGTGGCGGATTAAGTGATGCTGAGCAGGTTGAACTGTTTACAAGTTTGGCTAGAGATCTGGATCCGATTCAGGTTAAGCGTGTCTACAACTCTTTTGGTCAAGAATTAGTCGAGAAGGTGCATAACAAAGCGATTGGTACTATCGACGCGCCCGATAGTTTGACTGCAGAAGAAAAGGAACTCTATCTGGATTTAGCCCAGATGAGTTTGGATGTGGTCGGTATATTTGATCCGACGCCAATATCGGACGGGACGAACACGGTTATTTCGTTAGCACGCGGTAAGTGGCTTGATGCTGGGTTGTCTGCAGTGAGTATGGTTCCGTATATTGGAGATTTGGCTAAGGCTGGGAAGCTTGGTAGTTGGGCTAAGACGGTCGAGGATGTGATAGCGACGGCCGCAAAGAATGAGAAGTTTGCAGAGGCTGTAGAGCCGGTGCTTAGTAAGATCAGTGATGCGATTGAAGTAATGCCGTCTGTTCTTCCCGGTAAACTGGGGGAGACTATTGGGGCTGTTAAGTCTCAGATAGATAATTTTTCGACTAGTGCAGTTCGAGTGACCACTGCGGTTGTTCGGGGAGGTAAGGGAAATAATACGGTAGAATGGTTGACTGATTCTCAGGGCAGGGTCGTTGAGGCTAGATCTACTCTAACTGAAACCTTTGGTCCGTTGACTCGAGGTGCTGCAGAGAAAGAAGCGCAGAATACAGTTGCTTCACGAGGCATCGATGGTGACCATGGAGGACACATAGTTCCCCATCGATTAGTTGGGGATCAAGGTGCCGTTAATATGTTTCCTCAGAATGGTGTTCGGGAAATAAATATTGATACATCGACTGGTAGGCCAGTGATTGACCCAAATTCTGGTCAGCCCGAAATATTGAAAAACTTCAATGGTTCTGCATATAAGACCATGGAGAACGAGATAGTTGATTGGATAGATGCTGGGGCAACGGTGGAATTTAAGGTTAGGTTTACCGATTTTGACGGCGCACGACCAGGGAACGTACACTATGACTATGTTGTTAAGAATGACACAGGTATAATTGTTCATGAGACCGGAAGTAGCTTTAAAAATCAAGCTGGAGAAGTATTTGATCGTATTTCCAAAGCTGATATTGCAATATTAATGCGAGGTAGCGAGTAATGAATGATTCGAAAACGAAAGACGAACTAATCCATGAAGTTGGTGGTATGGCAATTCAAGATGAGCGGTATGTAGGCCATGATTGGAGTGCAATTTCGATTGCAGGGAGAGTTCGTGATGCCGCCGTCAGTGTGAATGGTTACATGTACAAAGATGGTGATGTTTGGGAAGGAGCTACCCCGAAAAGCCTAGACTTTCGCTCAATTTTACAAGAGCTTCGCCACGTAATGCAAAAAGAACTGGGCGGAGATCCTTGGAAAACATGCTTAATTCAAATTAAGAAAGAAGACATGTCGATAAATATGCAGTTTGACTACGAGGATGAAAACATTTGGACAAAAGATCTTCCAACCTTGCACGAACGGCTTCGACCGCAATAGTGCAGTGTCGATAAATATATTAACTGCCATATTCAGCAATGACATCGCAGAAGTGGAGAAACTTCGTAATACAGGGGTAGATCTTTTAGAGATTTCAGAGAAAGAGCATTGGAATTATTTGCATCAATCGCTTTTGATGAGCCACAGATACCCTGAGCCGGAAATGATCAGTTACTTGATTGGGATAGGGGTCGATGCGAATCTGATAGATTGCTATGGAAATAACTCTTTGCATTATGCAGTGAAAGTTAAGAATGTAGATGTAGTGAATGTGTTAATTGAAAACGGAGCGGACGTAAATCAGCTTAACAACGAAGGTATAAGTCCACTCCGGCAGGTTTTGGCAGTTTCCCCCATTGATTATTCTGTAGTTCAACTGCTAATTGGAAAAGGTGCAAATCTGGACAACAAACCTATTGATGGAATATCCGACTTAGAGTTGGCGAAAATTGTCGGATCGTCGGATAGTGAATTGGCTTCGATAATGGGGTTTGAGTTGGGTTGATTGACTAAAGAAATGTCAATTGTCAGCGGAAGCAGATTCACTGGTTTTCTAAACCAGTCGGGAGCGATAATGGTCGCGAAGCGCCCAATGATATCCGGCCTGGACTTGACAAAAATTGTCGTCTCGTTGGATAGCAGGTTATCTGCCGATAATGGGGTTGGAATTGGTTTGAAAGGTAACTATGAAATATGCACTAAAGCGTTGCGCTTGCAGTTATAGCCCCAAGGCTAATCCATTGTGCTGTAATTTACCAAGCAGCGACACAACCGCAATTTGTTTGGTAGAAACCCGTATTCCACCCAATAATAAAGACAGGCTACAAACGTTTGTATGGTGCGTGCAAACACGGCAGAAAATCGCATAGAAGCTTGGATAGATATTAGTGGCGATGTGACAGTGTTTGAATTCTAGGTTGAGATCCCTGTACTGGCATTCTGTATTTGCCAGTAACTATTTTATAATAAATGTCCGGTTGGTAGCAGACATCAATTAGGACACCCATCGTTATAATAGCTAGGTAACTATCTGGACACCCACCTTAAATAGCTCATCATTAAGATGGGTGTCCAGTTAAGTGTTAATGACACAAGAGATGCAATCAATGCAGTTCAGGAATTTTTCAATAGGTAGCTTGCAACGATTCTTCATATTTGGATTGTTCATGGTGGCGTGTCTGTACACGCATCAGAAGTACAGTTAAAAACCGCTTCAGGAGCCAATGAAGTGCTGATGGGAGAAATTGAATACGAGTTGCCGTACAGTTTAGGAATATTGACACTGCAAGTCCCACTACACTGGGTAGGCGCAAGAGGAGACGGTGTGGAGGTGTTGTGGGTTGATCAAAATGCTAGTCCGTTCAAGGATAATGTGACTTTGACCATTCGCGCCTGGAGCAAAGTTGCTGACCCTGATGAGTTACTCGACAAAGTTATTGATTCGATGGTCAATAGCATTGAACATTCGACTGCATCAGATGTTGAAAAAACACAGGGCCGCCGATTAATTTCCCTTGAACGTGCAGCAGGTGATCAAGAAATAACACAGACCGCATTGGTAATCTATGCTGAGTCAGCCGACAAGAGCTATATACTCATGTTGAATCACTCTCGCCCGGCAAGTGCTGAACCTATTGATTTAAGGCGGGCAAAGATTATCTGACTAAGCTTCTGGCGCGATAGCACTTACGAAATAGCAAATGCACGTCAGCGTATTGCAGTCTTAAGGTAGACACGGGAAACAACGTAGCAACGCATACTTGTTTTTCTTTAAGGTTTAAATCCTTTAACCGAAACCTAACTAGTATCATGAAGGTGAGGAGGTAGAGGCTCACGAACGCGAGCAACTTGACACTTATGTGGATCACACTCCCTTTACTTCATCGGTAGAGGGTAATGCAGCCCTCCGTTGACATACAAACCATTCAGCCCTCTAGGCAGATTGAATTTGGTATTAGCCCCTAGGTGTCGATCATAAACATCTTTGTAGTTGCCTACCTGCTTGATAACTTGATAACAGAAGTCATTCGGTAGGCCTATTTTTTGGCCTAATTTCCCAGTGATTCCAAGTTCTACTTTTACCTTGTCTGCATTAGCGACTAGGCGCTCATCTATGTTCTCTTGTGACACTCCAAGGTATTCACCATTAAACATGCATTGGACGGTCCATCTGACTATATCAAGCCAGGTGTCATCGTCGTGCCTGACTAAGGGGCCGAGAGGTTCGCGACTGATGTCTTTCAACAGAATGGTGTGGTTTGACGGATTAGGTAGCAACGTTTGTTGTGCAATCAGACTGGACTTGTCTCCAGTATAGGCATCACAGGCGCCCTCATCGTATTGATTAAGGGCAGCGATTCGATCATCAAACGCGCGTATTTCAATCTGTATACCGGCTTGTTCAAAATAGTCGGTAATGTTGGATTCGGAGGTGCTACCAGCTTGAACGCAAATTGATTTATCACGAAGGTCAGAGAGCTTTCGAATTTCGTCTTTTGCGCGGACGAGCACACCTTGTCCATCATAGAAAGTGACGCCGCCATAATTAGCATGCATTTCGCCATCGCGACTCATGGTCCATGTTGTATTGCGGGTCAGCACATCAATGTCACCAGATTGCAACGCGGCAAAGCGAAGCTTGCTGGTCAGTGGCATAATCTTTATTTGGTTTGCTCCGCTATCGCCTAATATGCCTGCTGCTATTGCTCTGCAAATATCTATATCAAACCCTACAAACTCACTAGAGTCGGGGTCTAAATAGCCAAAACCTGGTAGATCTGCATTACCTCCACAATGTAGCACTTTACGGTCTAGAACATTTTTTAGCGTATCGCTGGCACCCACATACTTAACCGGCTGCTCGACGATTTGTTGAGTGATAAATCCCATTTGTGCATCATTCAGGTCTTTAAGTGCCTCAGTAACAGATTGCAGTTCACGGCTTAACCGCTCGTTTTCGAGGTTGAGTTCCACCTGCTTTACTTTGGCTAAGTCTTGTTGCTTGTCTCCACATGCTGTGACAAAAACCAATATGACTATCGTAGTTAATGATAGTCGCCAATTAATCCTGGTCATTTTCTACTTCCAATGCGCGGGTGGAGGAGGGGGTTTGTAGGTCCGAATTAGGATACGGTGGCGCGATTAGTTCTTTATAGGCACGACGTTGGTTTATTACTGTGCTGATTGAGTTTGCGAAGTCAGGATTCCTATTGATCGTTTGATTAATAACGTCATGAGGTATGCAAAGAATTTCGGTGTCTTCAATCGCTGTGATAATTGAAGGGCTAATGGCTCGGCCAAATAAACCAGTTTCGCCAAAAAATTCACCTACTTGTAAAATTTCAGTACTCACGTCTGAGCCTGATTCTGATTCTATCTTGTTGTTTAACTTAATAGAGCCTGTAACGATAACGCAAAGTCCAGGTTCGGAATCTTGGCTATTAAGGATGATCTCATTTGCAGCATAAATTTTAAAACTAGATGTCGCGGCTAGATGGTCGCGTGTATCTGTAGGCAGTCTGGAGAAATGTGGCAGCCAATCTACACATGTATTTAATAGCTGTGATCTTTGGTTCTTATCGGTTTGAAATTTAACCCCGTCAAAGGTTTGAATGTCGTATGAAGTGGTAGGGAGTGCAATGCCATGGCGTCGTAGTGCGTACCAAACCCGTGACATAAACGCTGCATGAACATCTGTTTTAGTACCATAATCTTCTAGCCAGTATTCTGTTTCATACTCCATTGCTGGGTCATCAATGTTCATAACTGACACAATCGGTGCAGGCGACGCCAGAATGCCAGGGCAATTTTTAAATACTTCGTTGAAAAGATCACTAACCTTGTTAGGTGGGTGCTCAAAAGATATTTTAAATCGTTGCTTGTTCGAGGTTATATTGTTTGGACGGCTATGGTTCTCGATGGATTCGCCGGCAATGGTCCCATTTGGGATTACCACTAGATCTCCCGAGCAAGTTTCAATATTAGTATAGCGCCAGTTGACCGCGCTGATTTTCCCTTCAACAGCTCCGACATGGACCCAATCACCCGTCTTGAACGGGCTGTTGGCAACCAGCAATACCCCAGACACTAAGTTACTGAGAGTGTCTTGCAGAGCGAATGCAATGACAATGGAACCTATTCCCAACGTTGTTGCCATTTCCCGTATTGGCAAAGACCACAAGTTCTGAACAATATGGAATATTATCAGTCCCATAATAGTGTAGGGAGGTAGACGCAAAAACATATGCGGCACAACACTACGCCAGTCCTCTGTTGAATAGACACCAGTACCGATAATCTGGCGAGCCAAACGGAAGACCACAAGCATCAGAACCAACCAAAATGCCGTACTTAAGAATCGTGTGGCCACATTTTCTTCATTTACTACGAAAACAAATCTCAACATCACAACCACTACAAGTAGTGGCAAGATGATGTCTCTAATCGTGGTTAATACATTGGAATAATTACCCGTGCTGCGGTGTGAACGATCGATACATTCATTAAGAAATACAATCGCCAGGGGGATGCCGCATACCAACCCCAGACACCAGTAAAAATACGATGAATGGAGTGCACTCATGTTACGAGCTCCGGCGTGGTATGTTTTAGTGCTAACGCGCTAGGGTCTAGTTCGTGGGCTTCAATTAACTGCGATTGAATGTCTAACTGATGAGTGGCCTGAAACTCATAGAGCTCTTTGACATGCTCATAAACATCATGGGTGATGAGCACGGTATTAACGCGTGCTTTGTTTCTTGTTGCTCTTGCTGTGTCTACTGTGTCACCCCAAAGGCTAAATTTGAACCTTTGAGCGCCAATTACCGCCGAGGTGACTGAACCAGAATCTACCCCTATTCGAACACAAAGCCGTGTCGAATTTTGCACGTTGTACTTTAAAATCACACTAATTGCTGCAATCGAGAAATCAATCGTACGCTTTGCGTGATCTAATCTTGCGGTATTCAAGCCGCAAACCGCTATGTAGGCGGTACCCGCTGAATTAACAGGCTGAACGTCATAGCGATCTGCAGCCCCATCAAATTGATCAAGTATGCCTTGTAGTTCATTGGCCGCTCTTGCTGCCCCCAATTGTTCAGATACCTCCCCAAACCCATCCAACTCAAGATGCATAACAGTGGCTTGCTGATGATGATCAGCGATTTGCTCACCCTTGCAAAATCTATCAGCGACCTGTGTTGGTAATATGTTGTTTAGGAGCGTTTGATGTTCTCTCTTATTGCGTTCGATGGTGTCCGCTTGGCAACGAATTTTATTTATCATTTCATTGAATTGAGAGGCTAGGTCACCAAATTCATCGTTGTTTTTAATATCAACAATAACCTGTGTGTTACCGGACTTCAGCGCATTAACACCATTGGTGAGCGCCTCGATGGGTCGGACAAAAAAACGCGACAGCATGATCGCCAGAAACGCCACTGCAAGAACCAGCACGACACTCCATATTAATATATTGCGTTGTAGAATCGCGATAGGTTTAAACGCTTCTTTTTCTGTCATTTCCGAAATGATCGCCCAATCTAAACCCGGTATTTTTAATGGAGCATAGGAACTGAGAACTTTTTTTCCTAAATAGTTTGTGGCGATATGTGTGCCGGTTAGTTCTTCAAAAACATTTTGTATACTGCCGCTGGCGACTGGTTGCATTAGCACTGTCGTGTCAAATGTTTTGATATTACTAATGGTGGTATCAGATAGCCCGTAGTTTTTAATGTCGCTATAAAACTGCTCTGGGTTTTCACTGTGTAGTCGGGACTGTGAGCGCATCAGTTTGTCCGAACCCACAAGATAAGATTCCCCTGACTCGCCCAAACCGTTTTCCTGCCAAGCACCATCTGATGTCATCACCTTGTTCAGTTCATCAGATGGAAGCTGTATCGCCAGAATTCCGATTGCTTCATTCCTATCGAATATAGGTGCACCGACAAACGAGGCGGGCAAACCGTAGGATGGCGCGTAAGACCGATAGTCCATTATCGACACTAGATTACGTTCAGGGTTAGCTTTGATTCGATGTGCCAATACACCCAGACTTGATTCGCGGAACGGGCCGTCCTGTAGACTAGTGGCGAAATCCACTTCTTTATATACACTGTAAACGACACTGAGTGATTTGATATCAATAAGAAAAATGTCGTAATAACTAAATTCTTTTAAAAGATCTCTAAAAATGGGGTGATAGAATTTATGGAATCGATTATAAATGGTCGTGTCGTCTTTTGACTCAACCACTCTATCCTTGGCGCCGAGTGGCAACGAATTGTTGACAATATAGTGGTACTGAAAGTAACGAGCAGCAGAACGGTTAGGTTGATATAAAACTGATAACGGCGTGCTATTCGTTTTCGAGGCAATCTCGGGCAAAAACTTATTGTCATAGAAATCCGAAACAGATAGTTCTTGCTCTGCGGTTAAAGTTTTATGCAGCCCGTTGTTATATCCTTCCTGAAGCTGAGTCATCGCATTCACGATCATCCGGTCATTCGAAAGGGATCGTGCATGAGCAAATATTTGCTTGAAATAGGATTCAATCTGGTAAGCCTGAGAAGCTCGAATGCTATTTAGTTGATTGAATATTGTGGTATTGAGGGCACTGCGACCGTTATGCCAGCCCAGCAGGCCAACTACCGTGCTAGAAATTACAGTGACCATTATTAGCATAATGATCAAACGCGAACGGATACTGAGATTATTGAAAAAACGGCTCATTCAAAGAGCGCCTCCATCTGAATTATTAATTCCTTTGGCTTATTGTGAAGCCAGATTAGATTCTACCCAGCATTATCCAGCGCTACAAGTTCAAGTTATTAAATCACTTCAAATACGCATTTCCACCGTTTATACCCATTCAGTAGCAATGCAAGAAGACAGAAAATAGTCAAACGGTACTAAGTTGGATCGGAAGTCCGACTGTGTGCTTATTACAATATGCGATCATTTGGATTGGGCTGATGAAAAGATCCATGTTTGGTTATTACAAGAAAAAATCAGTCGTTACTTAGGTTATATTGAAAGCAGAGAAATTATAGAAACACTGGATTTTGCAAAAGGCTGGGGTGTGTGTATTGATGTGATGTTTAAATATGCACCTAACGAGATAGGACTTCGATTCTATTAACGCATCCATGTTCTTGTGTCTTTTATTCGCTCTAATGACTCTTTGAAAGGACGCAACATGGCATCGATAATACCGGTGTAGCCCATTTCTTCATTAGCAAGCCCAAACACTAGATCTTCTTTCTCCGTGGGCATGTAGCGTGTGCGGAAAATCCAGTCCCAAAACGAAAAAATGAATCCAAAATTTTTGTTGTTGTGTTGGGGTGCCACGCTGTGGTGGATCTGGTGCATAGCAGGGCTTACAAATATACAACTTCCCCACTTACCAAAACCCAGCCATAAGTGTGAGTGCCGAAAATTGGCGGTCATGTAATAGAAAAAATGTATAGCGCTGACATTAATAATTGTTAGTGCATCTACCTCAATGCCATGAAATCGAGTAAAAACAGTTGCACCAATTCCGCCAATTAAAAAAGCAGCACAGGCTTCGAGAACATAGTCCACAGGATGATGCCGATTAGCAGTTACTGGCGTTAGCACTTCTGCTGAGTGATGGACCTTGTGAAAAACCCAAAGCCATGAGATTCGATGATAGATGTAGTGCATGATGAAAAAGCCAAAGTCTGCACAACACGTCACCACGAACATGAAAAATAGTCGATCGTAAAAACTAGGCGAGGGTCCTGTACGATCAACTTGCCATTCAGGGCCAAGCAAGTCAAAAGCACTATCCACAATACCGGTGGCAATACTCACACCACTAAAAACAGCGGTTAACAGGCCTAACTTGATAAGTAAAATGATTACTAGCCATATTTTGAAATCAAGTATGTTCGATGGATGTGTATAGATAGCACGGGGAAATAGATACGACAAAAATGATGTGTTTATGGATTTTAGCTGTCGGTAGAGTAAAAATGCAATGAGTAGGTAACCTAACATATACAGCCAATAGTGTCGGCTGCCTGACCACAAGAACTTTGAGTGGATAATGGAGGCTATAAACTCCATAACAGATTGGATAATGTCTAATATCATTTGCTGTCCAGTGTAGTTCCAGATCTAGTTACACAGCCACTGCCAGTCTTCATAGACTTGCACCTGCATAAGATTAGTTAACAGTCCGGTAGGAATACAGTCACAACTCGGTACTTTCCATTTTAGTCAAACTCGTAATTTGGTTTGTATTTTTATGGGCACTCATTCTTGAGCGGTTCCGTGGCCAGTTCTTCAGGAGATTTTTCAGAACTTCCAGTCTTTATAGGATTTCTGTAGTGATACGTTCATCGTGCTTGTAGAGCGAATATTATCAAAACAGTAGGTTGTCGTTTGAGAATTATTTATAACTCCACTAAAATTGATAGAGCCTATGTCTTGTCTTGTCTTGCCTAGTGAGTGAGCTCTATTTGACGCGCATCCCAATCGAGCGATAACGGTCTCACGAATTTGTATAGAGCTTCTTGCGAATAGTTTTGTAAAATTCAAGAACTATCGGCCGCAAGGCGGCGGGTTGTGAATAGGGTGAGCTATACACAACCCGACCCCTATGGCTTTTATAAGCCAGCTAGGAGAGCTGAAGCAATTGAACACAAAGCTTACATAAGAAGTATTCAGTACTGTCGTGAATAGTGTCGAATCGGACTGAAAATCAATAAAGCTATACGACAAGCAAGATAGATAAATGTGCAGTTTGACTGAAGGTTAATTGGGTAATTGTAGGCCTCATAAATTCTCAGAGTAAAATTTATTGCCAAGAAACAACGAAGTCACTCTTCCGCTTTCTCTGCCCAAAATACCGATATAGCTGTGATACACACTGCCGTCTAAAAGTTTTATTGTGATGGTATAACCGTTTAAATAGTAGTGACCCCTTGTCTCTCGCTCACCGGTAGTGGTTACTGTACTTGCAGTGCCTGTGGTTGAGGTTAAGCGTGTTGAACTAATCACTATTTCACCGGCCTCATTTAACAACAGGTCTCCTTCTGTGATACCTGATGTGCTAATTGTCCCGGGCACCTGAAACCCACTTGCCTCTAGGCTTCCAAAAGCGATGTTTATGGTTTCACCTGGCTGAAATGGGTGTAGTGGGGTGTCGTTTTGTGGTTCGCGAGTAAGCTCACATTGATCACCAATGCTATTAGGCGTAGGGGATTCGGTAACAATATCCCAGTCCATACAATAGCTGGAATAACCGTTGGGAAAGGTCATCATCATGCGACCTTCGAAGCTTACATACGGAGGGCTTGTGGTTAGCACATCTACTATCAAGCTGACGGCAGAATCCGGTCGGTTGGCATTTGGAATATTTGCATTCAGTGCTCGTATGTCGGTATTGATTGTGGTTTGCGGAATGTTTGTCGTCGAGTTGCCATCTGCGCGATTATACGTTTCGTTTAAAACGGCTAATCGTGTGTCTGGTGAATTGTTTGATGCGTCTATATCGGTTCCAATACTTAAGGTGTTGCCTTGCTGTCGAAAAACCGTGTAAAAGTTGGGGTTGGCGAAAATTTGTGATGCTGGCAGATTGTCTGCACGATCAATTCCTTGGGCAAGTAAAACATTCTCTAGCGAGGTGCCTGCTGCTGCGAGTTTGTCTGCATGAGCCTGGCTGACAGAATAGCTTCCAGTGGAAAACTGTATATCAATATGACGCGCCTCACCGTCGGCAAGAGTCGTGGTATTACCAGATACAAAATAGGTACCGTTCACAGCAGCGGTCAGAGTTTCTGCACCGCTACAATTGGTGTTGTTGAAGAAGCGATTTTCAGATTGTGTTATTTGATTTCCACGAAACACAAGCTCACCCTGAATGGAGTCCGTGGGGTCATCAGTGTTTATCTCACACTGTGTATGAGTCCATTGACCGTCCAGAGAGTAGGGTGGGTTTGAGCCTGTGGCGGTATTGGGACTGTCACCACTTTCGCCGCAAGCCAGTAACCCAGTAGAGACTAACGTACAAAAGAACGTATTTCTTACAACCTTCAAGTTATTACTCCTCAGGAAACTTCAGCAGAATTTCTGCAATCGTAAAATTCAACGTATCATGGTCTGTTGATCTTTGCTATTAAACAAGTAACAACTGCCGCAGTACCCACAGGCTCGCTTTGGTGAATCCTATGAACTACCAACCCCTTGAGTCGACTTCTGAAAAAGGTAAATGGATATTCTCATTTTTGAGGGTGATAATGACAGCCTTACTATGATGGGTTCTGCCGCACTATCTAGGTATATAGGGCTTACCCGTATAACATTTCTCCTTGAATAAAAGGGCTGTGTAACGTGCTTATGGGCATAGTGCGGCCTCTTAAGGCCGCTTTAAAAGCAACGACTAATAAAACACAATAGGCCATGCATTTAAACATGTGATAACTAGTTTTATTTAGATTCCCACTCATGAACCATCAGCAAGGTAGCACCACCGCTGGTAGCAGCGCGCCAGGCAGTTCTTGTGAAACTTACAAATCCGGCATTAGCTCCGCCAATTTGTGATTTAACACTAGCTGGAAAACTAAAACTACCATCGTCTCTAGCATTACAAAAAACATCGACCCCATTGCGGAAGCTAAATTCCATAGCCATCAAGCCATAGGGTTCTGCAGTACCAACGGTCCACTGAAAATTAGTATTTGCATTTGTTGTTTCTGCATCTGTCGGTGTTATCTCCGGTGCTATCAATGAGGGGAACGTCACATTACTAAAGGCTGGAAAATCATCTCCTGGAATATCTAAAACCAAGCCTTGTGGAGGGACAGTTAATTCCGAAAAGTTAGTGTAACCAAGAGTACCTGCAACATTCATTCTATCTAATGTAACGTATGTGCCATTGTTGCTACTTAAAGTTATCGTCTCACCTGCACTTAAATACTGCGTTACATTTTCCACATCTGGAAAGGTCATTAAGTCTTCGTTATAGTCTTCGTCACCAACTAAGCAGGTATCGACTATTGAGTTGTATACTACTTCAAGGTCGAAACTAAAGTTTTGATCAAGCCTATAAAATGTACCAAACCCCTTAACGTCAGTAGGTTCGTTATCAAAGCCTGGTTGGTCCTGTTGTATAAAAACCTGACCATACAAGCCTATACCAGTATTGCCTGTTTCATCGGGTTGATCCGTTCCGTTCGTCGGATCGGTTCCTTCGGTTTGGTCGGTTCCACCAGTTTGGTCGGTGTCGCTGGTCTGGTCAGGATCCGAATCATTACCACAAGCACCAAGCAGTACGCTAAGTGCAGCTACCGTGAGTGTTTTTTTTACGCTCATACAGATGTACCTTATTTAAATAGAATTGTTCATTTTTGCTAGAGATTTATTGCATTGGTCCAAAGACCAAGAGTTACTATAAATTTAATTTGTACTGATTTTGATTGAACCAAATATATCGGTTAAAACGCCATCTTCAGCTAATAGCCAGCTGTCTGTTAGTGCTTGATCAAGTGCTGGGTAATTCGGCGGTTGATTCCAATCATCTCCTACTGCCTTTGTGAACCTTGGCTGGATAGCTACTGACTCTCTTAAAAACCAATGTAGTTTTGAATTGCGATCAACAATTGCACCGTCCATTAACACTACTCCTGATGGCGCGCTAGTGGGTATGAAGCCGTAGTAGTTTCTGGCAGCACCGTACCCTGCAAGGCGCAATATCAAAATGTATTTAGCATCGGTTTTAGAAAAAATTTCTGTTAGGTCTTTATCGAACTCACCTTTCTGAGCTTTTCTCTTTGGCAGAGACGCATAATCTAGCGGCCGATCATGTCGTGATGCAGGAATGTTTTTAGCTTTGAGGTGACCTTCGACCTTGTCTACTAATGAGTTGAACTCCGAACCGTTTTTCGTTGCTAGAAAGGTAGATATTTGATTGGTCACAGCACTATTTATAGCGATATCTAATAGGCCTTGAGAGCCGGTACGATACATTTTCCCGCTGGGTGAAAAGGAGGTGGTTACTATATGTATTGAGGCATCCGATTCTTTTAAAAGCGATGCATTCATCATTACCGGTGGTGTTGCACACCCAGTGATTAAAAGAACCACACTTAGGAAAAGGGAATTCCTGACTGATTTTACTGTCACATTGCGACCAAAAGGCACGCGTGCAATTTTCACTATTGAGCTTAACATTGGTTCTGCAGATCCTGTATTTAGATTTGAGTCGATCAAATAAAACGATGCATTAAGCCAACAAGGCAAAGATAGCTGACTCAACTATCCGTTTGTAACCAAGTGTTTTAAAAAAACATCGATATTACTTATGTACTGCTACTAAACCGAGTTATCTGGTTTTGTTATGCTTTAAGTGTGTTTTTGTTCTAGATAATCCGCCCATGGAACTTATCTGTAAAATTTTAATAGCGATGCACAAGGTTTACTTTGTCTTTCGCAGTCACAGCTTGTTTAGAAGTGGGTTGTTAATTTAATAGATTCAGGGTATTGATTGCAATTTTGCTGCAATACACAGATCGTCAACGCAATGAAGATCTTCACAAGCACACGACCTTTCATCCTCTACGTGTATTCCATTAGGAGCGGCTTGGCTCCTTAATGGTAGTTGGCAGCTTTTCTTGCATTTGCGACAACCTCGCGGGTGATCTTTGTGGGTGAGCACTCGTTAGCCAAAGACGCTGCAAATCTGTCGATTGCACCCGAGAGGTATTTGTCAATTCTTTTTATGATTGGGTTGGATCTGATCCTGCTTTATATGGTTGATATTGCAATCTATTTTGCGACGGCTGCAGTGGTGGTCAAGAAATATTCCAGTAACTACTTGTATATAAAGAAAAAAATTCTCGGTGGCTTGTTGCACACATAGGAAGTTGGGCAGAAACATATAGTTGTCTGCTGTGAGAATTCCATACAGGCATGCTTGTAGCTCTTTGCAGTGTTATAAAGAGCGAAACACGACGTAAATTATATTTGGTACCAACCATGGCACATCAATCGGGCGATCTGGATCACTACAGTGATGAATTGATCGAAATTATCGTCGATCACGAATGCAGTAATATCAAACGAAATCAAGCATCTAAAGAGCTATTCAACAGGCATTCGACCTGGGTGAATCAGCAAATTGGCAGAAAAGTGTTCAATCCTGACGATATCCAGGACATCGCGCAGAACGTGTGGATGATGATTCTGCAGCCAGAAAAGCTTGGCGACGAATACACTGACAGAGCGGGCAGGTTCAGGGCGTATCTTCGGGCCCCTATTCGTTGGTCAATTTTGAAACATATCGATAAATTGCCGTTTAGCCTTGATGAGACAGGCAAAAAAGTAGCGGTGCACAACGTGGATATCACAGAAACAATGGTTGAACAGGGCATTGACAGCTCTGTTTTGCAAGATGTTATCGAGAATATTGTGAAGCCCAATTTGAAGAATATAGACATCAAATCACGCAACATTTACGTGCTTAATGAGCACAGCGTTATTTTTGAAACTGATCCAACATTGAATGAGGCAGCAAGTATTAACGGCATAGAGCCCGCAGAGGCACAGGCCTTACACATTGAGGCCACAAATAAATCACCACACAGCTGTTCTGAGGAAGAGCTGTCTATTTTTATTCCAGTTGAGTACCGATCTTTTATCGACACAGCCATGTTAGAAAAATCCAGTGGCCGCTACTTGGCAAATACATTAGGTGTGACTGAATCTGTGTTTAGAAAACGGTTACACACCGCTAGAAAGTACCTGCTTGAAACAGTGCGTGCCAACCTACCTACAATGATAAGAAGTTAACTATGGATGATAAAGACAATCATTGGAGTGAGGTAATTGACATGGTCAAGGCGAACAATAAACTACAGTATTCCAATCCGGAAGAACTAGACCCTCAACGTACAGCTGATTTACAGAAAAGCGTTTTTTCCCATATAGACGCGCAGTTCCCCAATAGTGTTACAGAGAGCAGTGATGCTGCAG
This sequence comes from Laminaria ephemera, assembly GCA_036873875.1. Classification (NCBI taxonomy): domain Eukaryota; class Phaeophyceae; order Laminariales; family Laminariaceae; genus Laminaria; species Laminaria ephemera. The sequence continues at coordinate 11,602 of JAYJMJ010089325.1, read as the reverse complement.
GGCTGAGCGGGCAGGCGAGTAAGTCGCAGCCAACATCTACTTTTGGTGCATTGTTAAATTGGTTGCGTGAGCGGTTTCGGGTGTCGCCACTTGCAGTTGGCATACCGGCTATGGCAATGGTAGCGGTGGCAATGATTTCTATCGGGTTACTGAAAAACAATAACACTCAATTGACCAACCCCTATTTTGATGTGCCAGAGGTATTCAGTAGCGCAAACTTAGATTCTCATATACAACCAGTTGGTAGTGGATCGCGCGCTTTAGTGGCCACTGTTTCTGAACGAAAATCGGCATTTATCACAGGAATTATGCAGGCTGAACTTGATTTGGGTGGCGTATCAAATGAGATAGTGAGCGCCAATATTGTTATAAGCTATCCTGATCTTTTTAAGAATATTACGAATCCGTCTGCAGAGACTATTTTGAATGAATTCCAATCAAAAGTAGTGAAAACCAATAGTGATAATGAGCACTCTTTATGGTTTAAGGAAGGCTACAAAATTGAAATGGCTTATCTTTCTGCTGAAAGTGCGCTTGCCACTTTTAATACGGATTCTTTAAAAGAGGCTTTAGAGTACTTCCGGCAGCCTAGTGAGTTTGATTTGAAAATTGAACAGGGAATTATAGATAGCTCAGATTTGAACGCCGGCTACCTCGATAAGCGCAAGCTGCTAAGTGAAATGAGTGGTGATGCCGGTAGTCTCTCAACTCCTGCGAAATTTCAACAAGTTATTGATCTGACTAGCGCACTGAAAGTGCTAGTGCGTTAGCCTGAATTATTCATGAGAATAGTGATGCTGAAATACCTATTATCTTGTTTGCTGTTACTAGCACCAGCATTTGGGGTGAGTTCAGAGTGTGCTACAAGTCGGTGTTACATAGATGCATATAATAGCGTTGATGCATCGGCCCTTCCTGTTTTACACAGGGTAAGCGCTATATATGAAAAACTCACCAGAACCATCGGTTCGCACAAAGCGATACACTCTGATCTATTGGTGATTGATAGTGATGGTTACCCTTGGGCGGTGGCACTTTCTGATAATACCGTGGTGGTTACAAGCGGTGCGATACAGAAAATGTATCAAGAGGGGGATCTAGCCCTTGGTGATGCACGGGCTGCATTTATACTTGGTCATGAGTTGTCCCACCTTGAAACGGATGATCTGTTTCACCACAGAGCGTTCATTGCTAACAGACGTAGAGGGTTAAGCAGGAGTAAGTTAGAGTACCTAAGCCCAAAGCCTGCTGAAGAGTTGCGCGCTGATTTGCGTGGTTATACCTATGCCACAATTGCAGGGTATGAAACAGACCGCCTATTGTCTGAAGAAAATAATATTTTTACGGCTTGGTTATCGAGTGTTGATAGCGCGGCTGGTAATAGCGTAAGTGGTACTCATCCAGACAATGAAACAAGGCTGCAGTTTCTGCGAGAGAGTTTCGAAAATATACTCAGCGATGTGCCTTACTATTATTACGCTACTGCGTTAGCACACTTTGGTCATTATAGAGATGCACAATACCTTCTAGAGGATTTTCTAGATCATGTTGCTACCAGGGAAGCTTATAGTAATTTGGGCTATATTCATTTGCAGCGTGCCAGAGAATACATGCCAGTTTCAATGGCCTATAAATACTGGTTTCCGACAATTCTAGAGCCTAAAAGTGGACTAGACATTCCAAGAAGTCGCGCCTTGTTTGATCAAGAGTTACCGCCTCAAGCATTGAGCCACTTAAAAGAGGCAGAGCATTATCTGAAACGCGCCATTGACATGGACGATACAGAAATAACAGGGTACTTAAATTTGGCTGTTGTGTATTTGTACATGCCAGATAAAGTTCACCGGGCATACGCGGCCATAGAAGATGCGTTGCGAACAGAGTTAGGAAAGGTGCCTGCGGTACGCAACCAACTAGAAAGCATGTATCAGATTATTCGCATACAGGATAATCAAGACCAAACAGACCGATGGCCGCAAGCCCGAGCCAAAATGGAGGAGCTAGCAAAAAGTAATACTGTTGCAGACAACCTTCTCTATAATTTTGCTCGCCTGCTTGATGACCGTGGCAGGGATGACACCGCGACTTTGTATTGGCAGCGGCTTTATCAGAATCTTGCACAACTGCCAACTGCTTATAAGCAACATGTCTGTTACCGATTAAGAAAAGAACAATGCGAAGTGTCTGCTGAAAAGCGTTCTCCGTGGCAAGCATATGATCTACCGGTTGGTAAAGACATCCGCTACCCAGAGGCGCAGCGCAACCTCAAAAAGTATTGGAGCTTTGGTTCACCGCCTGTAAAATTGCTACCTGACCTTACCGCCCAGATATTTATCAACCAATACCACGATAGCGTTCTGGCGTTGGATAATCACATGGAAATGATGATTCTGCGCAACATTCCAGATCAATACCAAACATTGCCTGATCTGCTGGCAGCCTTCGGGAATCCTTTGGTTTCACTGCCGCTCGAAGATGGGCAGCTCCTTTCATTTGACGAACAGTGGTCTGCTGTGGTCAAAAATGGAAAGGTGATAGAGGTATGGATCTCAAAGCTTGCAGGCAATCAAGAATAATATGAGAATGAATGAAGCTATTGAGGTTTTTTCAGCGTAGTCGTTGCATAATAGAGGTATGGAAAACATGCGCAATTTGTCTTTGGTCAAAATGATATCGTCCCGATTAGTGATGCTTTTTGTAGTGATGCTTTTTGTAGTGCTGTTCTTGTGCTCAGTGGGCAGCGCAAACGCGCAAGATCGTCATGCCTTAGTAGTGGGCAATAGCAACTACGGGTCTGGATTTGACTTAATTAACCCTCGCAACGATGCTACGGCTATGGCCGAAAAGCTAAATGATATTGGCTACAAAGTGTACAAGGGAAGTGCACTTTATGACTTAGGCCTAGAAGAGTTTGATAACGAAATTGAAGGGTTTCTAAGCGGTGTTGAAAATGGCGCCTCGGTTCTTGTCTACTACGCAGGCCACGGTTCGGCCAGCGGTAACTCAAATTATCTGATCCCCATATTACCGCGTGGCGTAAAGCTTAGAACTGATAGTGATATCAGAGACCGTTCGATCTCAATCGAAAGTATTTTAGAGCGCGTTGAAAATAGTAACCCTGAAGGGGTTAACGTGTTTTTTATTGATGCATGTCGCGACGCGCCAGTTAGCAACACGCGGTCAATAAACTTGACTGGACTCACCGCGCTCGATAGTCGTCGTCAACCTCGTGGCTCTTTTATAGGGTTCTCAACAGAGTACGGAAGGCTTGCTGAAGATGGAGTAGGTTCGAAGTACAGTCCGTTTGCAGCAGCGGTGCTTAACAACCTAGATAAAAAGGCAAGCGCACCTATTGAATTATTCTACAAAGGTGTGAGTGAAGAGGTATACCGAGCTACAAAAGGTAAGCAGTACCCCATTCAAGAGCCCAAGATTCGTGGCGAATATTGTATTGCGGTATGCGCAACAGTGACTGACAGTAGCAAGCCAGACTCGGTTATTAAAGAACCAGTTATTCCAAATGTAGTTGTGGCGAAGGAACAAGAGCCTAAGAGTGAATCTACAGCCTTAAAGGTGGCGGGTGCGGTAGCGGCAATATTAGCGACCGGCTTATTACTATCAAGCGGTGACTCCGGTTCTGGTGATGGCTACTCACTCACGCTTACCCCTCCCACACAGTAGTAATGAGATGACTAGCTTGAAAAATATTTTTACAGCAGTTGTTTTGTCAAGCTTGTTGTTTTCTTGCTCAGGCGAAGGTGAGCAATCACGAATTGAGCTTTTTCAGCCGGACTCAATGCGGCAAGTACTTCAGTTCGATAGAAGCAATCTGGTAGTGAAAATTTCTGTCAATAGCGGGGCTGATCAAACCTTTAACGTTAATGGAAGTTTATCGACATCTGTGGTTTCAGTGACCGGCATTCGGCCTAATGAGCAGAATGAAATAATAATCGTTTGGATAGAAGTTGTTGATGGACGCAACATTGAAATTTCGCAGCAACGGCAAACATTCTTTGCTGATGGCAATACCACTATTAATGCTGTGCATGATTTTTCCCTGTATGACTACGACAATGATTCAGTCTCAAATTTTCAGGAGCGCATAGATGAAACTTGCATTTGGTCTAACAGTGAGCAATGCGACTCTGATAATGAAATACCACCAGATACTTCAGAAAATTTATTAATCAACGGTGATTTCTCTGACGGAAGCGCCGGTTGGTTTATCCTGGCAGACGATCCATACTCTCAAGACGGTGAGTTGTGCGTTACATCTCTGGTTGATGCGTTTCGACAATTTGATTCATACGTTTTAAACAGCGCCGTTATACCACTTGAGATTGGTCGTAATTATGTGTTCTCTTTTGACATAAAGGCCGATACCCCAACATTTATCGATGCCGCGATAAACAATTCGCAAACTTTGCTACCGCTGTTTGATCAGGAAGTGCCTGTGTCTACAAGCTATGAGAGAAGGCAAGTTCAGTACTCGCCTGCTCGCAGTTGGCCTGCTACAGTCTTCATTTTAAATGTGGGCGAAAACCCATCAGTAAGATTTTGTATCGATAACGTTAGCGTATCGGTTACGGACTAAAGTTTTATTGTGAGCTTGCTTATAATTAGTGCCCATCCAGCAACCGTTGCATAACTCAAAAGGAGTTGTGCAGAGCTTTTTTCTCAGAATAAAGAGGGTTCCCAGTAGCTAGTGCCCATCCATAAAGGGCGCGTAGCGAGGTTGTCACAAGCTAGGGAAGATTCGTGCGTTATGGTCAATAAGGGAGTTTTCGTCTCCTTAGTCGTGCTTTGGTTGCGGCCCATTGATTTCTTTTGACCGGGGCGTGTGACGAGCATGAGCAAGCCACCTAGAATCAAACCAAAAAATGACATCACAGACACCATGATGAAAATAGCGATCAATATATTCATGCTGCGAACGACCCATCGAAATACGTTAATTAAACTAAACGATTAAAACTGGGTTTGTTACGAATACGGTTGATTAATTTTACTTGCAGGGTCAGTTGTCTGTGTAATTGCCATTGACTGGTTCGGGGTTCGTGATTGGGTAGGCAAACCACAAAGTTCATTTTATTAGTCGTTCAGATCATTGATCTGAAAACTCAACCAAAAGTACTAGGGGCAGGGCAGTCTTCAACGTGCTCAATGAATCAACAGCGGCATGCTCCTCTCAGTTTTGTCTTCCCTAAACCTTCCCACGCAGGCGTAGAGTAAATTTTCACACGAGTTGTGTGAAGTCTGTTTTCCTGTGTAAAGGTGGGGTCCCTATTTAGTAGGGGGGAACCTCATGTTTCGTGTGACGAGCATAAATATGCTGCCTAAAATCAAACCTAAAAATAGCATCACAGACACCATGATACAAAGAGCGATCAATATATTCATGCAGTTAAAACCAATAGAGACACGTTTATGTACATAAACGGGCAAAACTGTATTGTTACGGATATCGCTAAATTTATTTCGCTGTGCGGTCTGTTGTCTGTGAAATAAGCAACTGACGATGGCAGTTATCTGTAATAAAAAAAAGAGGTACCTAAGGACAACATAGGCATATGGCATTGCTGATAAAAAAACTTTGATGAATTAAGAGGTAAAGCTTGGCACAAGCCTTGCCCCTATGCGTTAAATGTTTTTGCAAAAATTGGCCTGGAGTATTCCCATGAGGAATTTGGATCGCAATTGCAACACGTTACTGGTGTCGATAATGTTGACACTCTGCAGCGGTGCTGGCAGTGCTCAGTCACTTGAAGTCGCAGTCGATCCCGATTGCGATTACACCAGCGCAGACCTCTGGGAAGGTTGGGGATGGAATTCAACAACACTTTCAAGTTGCCCACCCTTAGTGGTTATTGTGGCTCCCGCGCCTATAGAAACGCCTATAGAACAACCAGGCCCCGAAGTGCCTCCAGAAGTAGGCCCTGTAATAGTCATTGAACCCGACTGCGACTACAGCAGCGCAGCATTGTATAGCGGTTATGGTTGGAATCCCGTCACTGAGCAAAGTTGCCCTCCATTGGAGGATGATGCCGTCACAGTATCTGCAGGAGTTTGTGATTACTCAGACGCTGATCAATGGGCGGGCTTTGGTTGGAATCCGGTTTTGGAACAGAGTTGCCCTCCACTGGAAGCAGAAGAATTAGAGCCAGAAATTGTGGTTGATATCGAAGTTGAAGTTGAAGTTGAAGTGGAATTCGAAGAAGAGACTGAAGCCGAAGCAGAGATCGAAGTTGAAGTCGAAATGTCAGGCCTTGTTTTACCAGCTGCTATAGCGTGCATTGATACAGATGGCGACGGCTATGGCTGGCGAGATCCTCCGGGTGAGTCGTGTCTAGCGCCTGTCGAAAAGTTGGAGCCTGCAGCCACCGACAATGTAACCGATGTCATTCTCATGATGGGGCAATCCAATGCGCTGGGTGAGGGGACGGTTGTCGATTATTCAGGGGTAGATGCACCGAATGATCAGGTGCTGGTTTGGACTGCAGATGATGGTTGGCAAATCGCCGATCTATGTAAGCAAATATGGCAAAGCAACTGGTATCCGGCTCGTGGTGGGCTGTGTAGTAACCACCCAGGCTTTCAAATTGCCATGCGTATTGTCGAACAAGATCCCGCTAGAGTCGTGGCCTTGATTCCGACCGGTACCGCTGGCAAGCCAATTTCCTGGTGGGATCCTGATGCTATTGGTGAGCAACAAGTCTTCGCGACCGTAGACGCCGCGCTGGCCGAACTGGACACTCCGCAGTCAGTAAAGTTAATAGCTTGGGCACAGGGTGAGTCAGACAGCGGCAACGAAAAAATCTGGGCCGTGAAATTAGAAAACCTAATTAGCAGGCTACGTGCTCGCGATTGGTTCAACCAAAGCAACGGAATATTCATTGCCCAAGAAACCAAAAAGTCCACTGTAAATTCAGAGGTACAAGCGCTAGGTGATGACGCGGACCCATTAACCCGCTGGATTCCAGCTGCAGACTTGCGAGTAAAAGATGGCGTGCACTGGAGTGCCGAGGCTTTGCGAGCAATAGGCGAACGATTTGCAACGGAGTATTTGAAATGAAACAGGTCAAAATCTTCGCATGGTTACTACTAACTGCAGTGATGCCTTATGCCACGGCTGATGAAGTTTGCGTAAGCTCCGCTAGCGATCTTGATGGTGACGGACTAGGAACAGAACGACAAACCAGTTGTCAGGTCACAGCAGAGACCGACCAGCTACCAGAGCGATACGATCCCTTCACCGGCGAGCTGATTAATATCGAGCGACTGATCTGGAGAGCGGAAGATTTTTCCGATCGCAGTTTTGGTTTCTGCCATGGTGTAGTGGTTGATCAATTCGGTGAAAAGTCCTGCGATAGCTGCAGCAGCCAACGGATTGATAACACCCGCTACGATTACCGGCACAACGCTGATGGTACTGGGCAGCTAACGGTAACCTCTGACAACATAGTCGATGAGTTCGACGCAAACTTTGACTGGAGCGTAGACGACACCGGCCTGTACAGCGGACCCCTGCCTATTGACGCATACGGCGAGCGCATCGACAGCGGCGTGAGAAACTGGATAGAAGGCGTGGCCGGAGTGGTAGGTTTTTATGTCGAATGCAGCTTTCCTGAGATCACAGAGAGTGCCGCAGAGTGCATTGATGAGGATGGCGACGGATGGGGGTGGGACGGATCAGCCAGCTGTATAATCGATACGCCAGAAGTCTGTGTAGATGTTGACGGTGATGGGTTTGGCTGGAATGGTGTTGAGACCTGTCTGCTACCTTGAGCTTTTCCCGTAGTGTCTGTTTAGTATTAATGCTTATGATAAACCACAACCAACAATTAGGCGGCACCTACTTCAATCGATGACCTGCAAGCCACCCGTAAGCAACGTGGTTCGCTATGAATCATACCAACCGCCTACGTGTATGCATTGGCAATGTTATGTCCAGACTTGAGCCCCTCAGGTTTTTTGTTAGATTTTTTTATAAAAAATGCAATGCCACGTGGTAGCCATGTTCATGTAATGAATGAATAGTTTTTACCTTTTAAGTAGCCCGAAAATTTAACGCCACACCGTTGTTGCAATAACGCAGCCCTGTTGGATCCGGGCCATCCTTAAAAATATGACCTTGGTGGCCACCGCAGCGTGCGCAATGATATTCGGTGCGTGGGAATATTAATTTAAAGTCTCTGCTGGTTTCTATGTGATTGGGTATGCCGTCAAAAAAGCTTGGCCAGCCTGTGCCGCTATCAAATTTGCTTTCTGAATTAAAGAGCGGCAGGTCGCACGCAGCACATGCATAAACACCTTGGCGTTTTTCATCGTTAAGGTTACTACTGAATGGACGCTCAGTACCCGCTTTACGCAGTACGGTGTGTTGTGCAGGTGTTAGCTTCTCTTTCCACTGTGCATCAGTAAGCTCTATTGTTTCTAGTATGTTGTTACCGCTTACAGACGCCGACCTTGCAGAAACCAAAGAGGGCAGGTCAGAATCAGTGCTGGCCAGAAGTGAGCGATGGGTCATGGTAGTCGCAGGTACGGCAACTAGGGCCACCATGCCTTTTAAAAATAAGCGTCTATTCATTTTTATTTTCCTAAAAGAGGTTTTATGTAAGGGTAGAATTTGGAGTCGCAGCGTTGCGACTCCACTTAATCAAGCCGTTAACTTAAGAGCGCCCGACTTAATCGGTAACAGTGAGGTAGTTCTTAACTTTCTCAACTCCGTCGTAGTTGGAAACGTCATGTCCAACCAGATTTTTTTCGATCAACTTTTCTACTGAGCCGTATATGCTCGCTACACCATCGGTAACATCGACTCGTACATCTACTGAGCTTGTGCCTATGACTGATGCTGCAGAAGCGCTACCCGCCATAATTAGAGTTGCTGCTAGCGCTATAATGGTGTTGTTTAAAATTTTCATATTGATGGTGTCCTATATATTGAGTTAGTGGTTTAAAAAGAGTTGCTAGTGACTAGAGCCGCTGTCTTGCTGCTCGATGGTTGTAGTATCGGTAGCTATGTTTTCGTGGGCTTTGTCCGAAACTTACTTTTTTGTGATTTACCCGAATTAATTCAATATTGATCGAGTATTCCAGGTGGCGTTTGTGGGGTGGTCGCTCTTAAGTTATTGATTTAAATTTAGATAATCGCAATAGGTAGGGTGAGCACTAAGTTGAGTAATGTTGAGCCTCACGGTTAATTTGCAGATGATCAGTCAGAAGCCCTTAACCACATCGACTAAATCAAGTCTTTTGTTGGGCTTCACACCAGTCAGAAATATATAGGTAGCATCCCGTTTATATTTATAGGGAGTTGGCACCTGTCGAGAGGGCGTGAGGAATCTGACTTACTAAGAGTGAAGACATTGAAATATCAAGCCTGTATTATCGGGGTTCTTATTGGGAGACCCCATTTGGACAACAACGACTCGCTGCTTGATCTGCAAGCCTTGAAAAATTTAATCAAGCACCTCGACGAAAAAGACTTGGTGACAATTAACCAGCTAACTGCCGAGCGCGTGAAGTTGGTTCGTGCGGAAAAAAAAGCGCAAAGCATGGCCGCGTTTGAGGTTGGTGACGCCGTCTTTTTTCAGAACAAACAAGGTGCACGCATTAACGCCACCGTGTTGCGCTTAAACAAAAAGACAGTGGGTCTTGTTGCTGATGACGGTGAGCGCTGGAATGTCGCCCCCGAGTTGTGTCAAATTCGTAGCCCGGTCACCGGTGAATTGTTCGAACACAATGACTCGAACAACACAAGCAACGTGACCGCGCTGCCAAGGGCTACTACCGCACAAGCAGCCGGTAAAGGCCGCTGGTATGGCGGTGTGGTTGAAATGCCTGCCTATGTTTCTGAAGACGGGCAATCGTATCGTCCCTTGATGATGATGTGGATTGATGCCAATGGCTTGGTAGCCGCCACTGACATTTGCCCGCCGCAGGCTGATCTAAAGCAACTGGCGCTCGATACACTGCGCAAAGCACTGCAAGCACCCATAATGGGCGCGCCACAGCGCCCAAAATATATTACTGTCAATGATCGGGTCCTGGCCGACTACCTCGCGGCCCAAGTACCCAGTATCAACATAGAGCATGGCGATACGCCAATACTTCATGAAGTAGTGAATAACATGCACGACATGATGCCGCCAGGCGACGTCGCCGATACCTACCTTTCTACCGGTCTGAGTGCCGCGCAAATATCTACTTTCTTTGACGCCGCAGCGGTGCTTTACCGCAGCGCGCCGTGGGACAAAGTGCCGCACGATGCCTGTCTGTTAAGTGTAACTATAGAATCACTCGGTATACACGATGCAGTACTTTCAGTGATTGGCCAGAGGGGTGAGAGTTTTGGTGTCATCCTGTTTGCCAGTATTCAAGACTACGGTCAGTATCAAATAGCCAGTGATCGCATGAGACACGGTAAAGATAGCGATATTCCGCCACATACCTCAATTAGCTTTGATGAAGGGGTTGAAGTACCCACAGCCATACGCCGCGAAGTAGCCGAGCACGGCTGGCAGGTGACGAACACATCAAGTTATCCTGTTCTGTTCACACCCGATCACAACAACATGCAGCGCCCTCTAGCGGCCGGTGACGTCGCACTGTTCGAAGCCTTGAGTCGTGCATTGCCGCCAGTGCTGAAAAATCGCAGTAAACTGATTCAAGCATGGAACGGCGAAGACGTAGTGAGCAAAAATATCACTGTAGAGAGCGTTGGTGATCAAGTAGCCGTTGAGATTGGCGCGCCGTATCCGTTCGAGATAGGCTTTGCATCGAAGGACCCGTTCGATACAACCATGATCCAGCTAGCGGCACTCGCCCACACTGCTGATGAGCCAAACCACGAACTCCATATGGAGCTTTGCGATGACTTAAGTGAATTGTTTTTTCAATCACCCGAAGGAAAAAAACTCCCAGACGGCCCCGCCATCGTCACACTGCTTTTGCAATTCGCCTTTAATTATCAAAGTGCAACCATAGCCACGTTGCAGGTAGGTTCACTGGAAGAGATTGTTTTTGAAATCATACCGCACAAAGTAATGATGCCACCCAGTGAGGCCAAAGCAGTCATTGAAGAGTGCCGATTATTTTACCGATTTTTAAAGCGACAATATGCGCTGCCACAGGCAGACTTGTGTCTAGAGATCCTTGGTAGTAATGCCACTAAAAGGTTAAAAGCCGCGTTGGCTGACGATACCGGGTTCAATCCAGGGAAAGCAGCGATTTCCTCCGGAATGCTACCCGATTTCAATGCCGGGTTTATGCCAACTGAACTGTTGCCCGATCACACAGGTATGGCGCTAGACAGCCCTACAAAAGCTACTAAGAGTAAGCCCGTTGACGCACGGGAAAAAAAGAAGAAGCGTAAAGCAACCAAAAAGTCTCGCAAGAAAAACCGTTAATTCTGTACAGTCTAATTTCTAATAACGGCATGCGCAATTGCAAACAGCGGCGCCGCGTGAGCAAGGAGTGCCCAGCACGTCAAACCGCTCAAGCTCCTCAGGAAACCCGCCGCGTAAGCAAGGAATGCAAGCACGTCAAGCCGCTCAAGCTCCTCAGGAAACCCGCCGCGTAAGCAAGGAATGCCCAGCAC
>JAYJMJ010089010.1:0-19124 GCA_036873875.1 Laminaria ephemera | reverse complement strand
TGAGGATCATTGAGTTGATGAATAGGACCAACGTCGGCATATCGAACAGGAACTTAACCCAGCGAATGCTTGGCAAAGGAATCGGGCCCATCCACCCCCATGTAACTAAGGAGCCACTGGCGTAAACGATCCCTACGAATAGAGCAGCCAGCAACAGCCCGGCAATCGGTCCAGCCAATGAAACAAAGATTTGTTCGTTCGGTGAAAGTGCTTTGTTACGAGATCCAGCTGTAATTCCTCGCTCTGGAATGGCCAGTCCGCCCATCCAGTAGAGCACGACTCTCGATTGGATACCGCAAACCCTGAACGCCAGCGCGTGGCCTAATTCATGAATCAGGATCGAGATGAAAAAGACAACTGCAACAATCAAGATGCCAACGCCCGCGTTGACTTCGCCGCCGCCAATCAATCCTCGGCCCAGAAAAACTGGCAAGATAAAGAATGCCGGATGGACTCTGACAGGGAAACCCAAGAACCAAAAGTTCAGGTCGTAGTCAGTACGTTGTGGTTCGCTTAATAACAAGTTAATTGTCTTGAGTCGAGTTGTGAAAAGAGCCGCGTGGCGGGCGTCGCGCGGGTTAAGACCGATGGCTTAGGGTTGCGATTTCGCTACCAAGCCAGCTTCATTCTATCGGAACGACTACACCAATTCCATTTCGTCCCCAGGGCCTGGGATCATCACAGGACCGATCTTTCGCTTTTTAAGTTCCTTCTCAAATTCACTTGCGCTGTCCATTTCGCAGTGAACCAGTGCGACACCCTTTACGTCGCCTTGATCGTTGATCGTTTTGGCCCACTCGAGAAGTTCTTGTTGGTCAGCGTGACCACTACTGCCTTGAAGTTTCTCAACTTTGGCACGAACTTCGTACTCTTCGCCGTAGATTTTGACTTTGTCCAGCGTTCCATCAAGCAAAATGCGCCCCAGTGTATGAGGAGCTTGATAACCAGCGAACAATATCCTGGTGCTCGGTTTCTCAATATTGTTTTTCAAGTGGTGCAAAATGCGTCCACCTTCACACATCCCCGAAGCACTGATAATGATGCAGGGTTCGTCAAGTGTATTTAGCGCTTTTGAGAATTCGACTTTGCGAATGTAGTGCAAATCGCGAAACGCCAACGGGTCTTCGTCTTCTTCTTCGAGGATCGCGTTGACCATATCATCGTCAAAGCACTCAACGTGCGAACGGAATACATCCGTTGCGTTAACCGCCAGCGGACTGTCGACAAAGACTTTCATTGGCGGGAGCTCTCCCGCTTCGGCCAACTGATTCAACCGGTAAACGATTTCCTGTGTTCGGCCGACCGAGAAGGCCGGAATGATCAGCTTGCCGCCATCGTTGTACGTTTCATGTGAGACTTCTTTCAATGTTTTCTTGGCATCGCTTCCGGTCGGATGAACTCGGTTGCCGTAAGTCGCTTCCATGATCAGGTAGTTTACACCTTCGATGGTCGCTGGATCTCGCAAGATGGGTACATCTGGTCGTCCAACATCTCCGCTAAACACGAGGCGGATCGGATTGTCGCCTTCGTTCTCAGGCTCAAAGAGCAGTTCAACGATGGCAGCACCCAGCATGTGACCGGCAACGTGAAACCGACAGGTGACGCCTTCGACTGGCGAAAATTCTTGCTCGTACTCAATCGAACGAAATTTCTTAAGCGTGTTGACCGCGTGATGCGTTTCATACAGCGGCTCAAATGGTTTTTGCTTTTTCTTCTTTCGCTTTTTGTTGACGTACCTAACGTCGTACTTCTGAATCTTCGCACTGTCGAGCAACATGAACGCAGCAAGATCACGAGTCGCACTGGTTGAAAAAATGGGGCCCTTGAAACCGTTGCGAACCAGTGACGGCAGTTTGCCGCTGTGATCAATATGTGCGTGAGATAAAACCACTGCATCAACTTCACTGGCTTCGAATGGAAACGAGCGATTCTTTTGAAATGCTAATTTGCGTTTGCCCTGATACAGTCCGCAATCAAGTAAAATTTTCTTGTCGCGATAATGAATCAAGTGGCTTGATCCAGTGACTGTTTGCGCGGCGCCCCAAAATTGAACTTTCATGCGTCATTTCGTGTGAGCAGAGTTACTTGAGTGAGGGCTCAGCAAATGCTTCGCCCTTGCGTGGTTTCCAGCGGTTCCAACGAATTCTCTTTGACTTATGTCTTCACGCGCTCGATGTATTCGCCTGTTCGAGTATCGATTCGAATGATGTCGCCTTGGTTGATGAAGATCGGAGTTTGGAACTCTCCACCTGTTTCGACTTTGACTGGTTTGCGAACGTTTGTCGAAGTGTCGCCTTTGGCGCCGGGTTCGCAGTATTCAACCAATAGGTCGACGTGGTTGGGCGGCGTCATCAAGATTGGGTTGCCGGAAAAGAAAGTAAGTTGGCAAGACATGTTTTCTTTGAGATACTTCCATTGGTCACCGATTTGGTCGGCCGACATTTCGTACTGCTCAAAATTCTCTTTGTGCATAAACACAAACGTGTCGGCTTGGCGATAAAGGTATTCTGCATCGGCGTCAAAGATGTCGGCTTCTTCAAGGGTGTCACCACCTTTGAGTGTTCGGTCCAGGGTTGTGCCGCGAAGCAAGTTTTTCAATTTGCAAATGTGGATCGCGTTACCTTTTCCAGGCTTTTTAAATTCGTAGTGAGTGATCACATACGGCTCGCCGTTGATTTGACATTTGAGACCTTTTTTTAAATCGCCGATTTTATAAGCCACGTTTGCGTCTCTCTATCTATCTTGTTGTTATCTATTTGTAATTTGATTGAGCGAAGGTCCGTTTCCGCATGAAGATTTTAACGACTTCACCCGATTCTGTCCGCGCCAGCTTGGATGCTGATCCGAGTTCTGGAACGTGGCAACAGCAAATGAAGCGGGCAATTCGCGATATTACCGAGCTTCGCACACAATTACAGTTGCCAGAATTGTCTCCCGAAGATTTGAAATCTCCAATTTCGCAATTTGGACTGTTCGTTCCACTGCCTTTTCTCTCCCGAATTGAGCCAGCTCAGTCCCGAGATCCACTCTTGTTGCAGGTGCTCCCTGTCCCCGAAGAAGCGGATTCTCCTGACGGATATTCCATCGATCCACTCGGTGAAGACGCCGCGATGATCGATTCGGGGCTGCTGCAAAAGTACCGCAAGCGAGTTCTCGTGATCGCCAGCGGGGCTTGCGCGATCAATTGTCGCTATTGTTTTCGTCGGCACTTTCCTTACGAGACGGCGCCCAAATCTGAAGCACAATGGAATGCAACGATTGAACAAATCGAAGCGGACTCATCGGTCAACGAAGTCATTTTGAGCGGTGGCGATCCGCTGACGATGCCTGATGAGAAACTTGCTTCTGTGCTTGATCGGCTGCAATCGATCAAACACCTAACTCGTATTCGGATTCATACACGGTTGCCAATTGTGATTCCGCAACGAGTCACCGACCGGCTGGTTGAGATGCTAACCGAATGCCGGCTGCAAGTTTTCTTTGTGACACATATCAATCATCCGAACGAGATCGATAATTTTGTCTCGACGCAAATTGCGAAACTGAAATCTGCAACTACCAGTTTGCTCAATCAAACGGTGTTACTCAAAGACGTCAACGACAATGCCGCTACATTGATCGAGTTGAGTGAGCGACTGCTTGGCATTGGTGTGTTGCCTTATTACTTACATCAACTCGATCGTGTCGTTGGAACGTCACATTTTGAAGTCGACGTTGCCAAGGGCAGGGCGATCATTGAAGAAATGCGAGCCAACTTGCCAGGCTATGCTGTGCCGCGGTATGTCCAAGAAATTGCGGGCGAGCCGAATAAGACCGTGCTGGCGTAAATACAGACGGTGCTGGCGCAACTAAGGCAGTGCTGGTGTAACTACAGACGTTGCTGGTGTAACTACAGAATTGGTGGAAGCCTGTCCCGTCTTGGCGCGCTGTGCGAGGGTCTCCTGACCCCGCACTTCCACTGACCGAAGGTCTCCCAACTATCCTCAAAACATAGCATGTCAAAGTCGATGCCTTTTGCGAGTTTTGAAGACCCGCGCACATCGCGCAGTTACTACGGCAATATGAGCGAAGATGTTATGGAGACCTGTGGTCGCGCGCATCGCAATTCTCGGCTTCCAGCCTTTCAGCCAAACTACAACGATTGAATATTGACAGGCAGGAAGCGCAGGAAGCCTGCCCCACTTTACGTCCGTCTCAACGAAACAGATTCGTCAAGAATTCTAAGCCCATTTCACACTGGTTGATTGGATCCGACTCGGCATCGCGATCAACTGTAATGAAGCCTTGATAGTTTTTCTGCTCCAGCGATCCGAGCAAGTTGGGCCAATCTACACTTCCACGTCCAAGCTGGACTTTCAGGGCTCGTCCGGCCGACAGGTCTCGCACTGCATCTCTGGCTCGCAAGCTGACGACCGAAGATGCCAACAGATCCATCGCATCGTTGGGTGAGTTTTCGCTGATCACAAAACTGGCTGGATCAAAATCGACAAATAAACTTTGCATGGGTAGCGACTCAATCAATTCACTGAGCGACTCTCCATTGCCAATGTTTGGGCCGGTGTTGGCGGCGAGCCAAGCGCCTGCTTTTTGACCGTGGTTACCGATGTCGGTTAAGGCCTCCAGCATCGTCGTGCGAGCTTCTGCATCGGTTGGGATCGCGCCGATATCGTTGACCACGACATGACAACCCAATTCGTAAGCCATCGTCATGGCGGCTTTGGTGGCTTCGATTCGCTGCTCGAGATCCTCAACGGTGGCATACCCGCGGCGCGTTGGAAAGTGCACAGCGGAAACGGTCAATCGCAAATCGCCGAGGATTTTTCTGAAGTGCCGAACCGCTGTTCGCGACATCTCAGCAGGTTTGAGTTGGGTTCGTCCGTTGATTTCAACTCCGTCGGCGCCGATTCTGGCAGCTGTAACCAAAGCCGTTTTCAATGGTTGGCGAAGTGAGTCAACGCGAATGGATTTTTTGAGTTGCAGCATGTGAGTCGTGGCGATTCTAACAAATACGTTTGAGCGATTACTGATTATACGGCAATCGACTACAATCAGGCTATGCGCGATAACGAAGCCGCTGATTCCAAGGACTCAAGCGAACAATCCAACCCATATTTTTATACTGGAGAATCCCAGGATTCTGATTTAGCTGATCGCGCACAACGTGAGCCAAATGAACCAGCTCCCGGGATTCGGCCCGATTGTGGTCGACATGCGCGGCCCAACTTTCTCAGCCTCACGCTCTATCAGATTCTGCTGAGAATTGGTTGGATCTTCAAAACCGAGTCGGTCATCATGCCCGCGTTTTTGGATCTGATTGGTGGATCTGGCTGGCTGCGTGGATTTCTGCCGATGCTCAATCGGTTCGGACAAAGCATCCCACCGTTGTTGGTCTCTGAACGCATCAGGAACCTGCCTTGCAAGAAATATGCGCTGGCAACGTCGACCATGAGCATGGGTTTTTGCTTTGTGTTTCTCGCGTTGCTTTGGCATTTTACCAAAGGTGAGTTCGCGGCGATGCCAGGAGTGTTTCTGGTCGTCTATGCAATCTTCTTTATCGCCACGGGCATCAATCAACTGGTCGTCAATACGCTCATTGGAAAATTGGTCATCGTGACGGCCCGCGGGCGATTGACTGCTGCCAGTAGTCTCATCGGTGGTTGTGGCGCAGTGTTGTGTGCGTGGTGGTTGTTGCGAGATTGGCTGAGCGATGAAAGCGGACGCTTCGAGTTGATTTTCGGTTTTACCGGTGTCTTGTTTGTCTTGGGCGGATTCGTTTGTTTCTTGTTGCGAGAGCCACCAGATGAAGTCCGTTCTGATTTACAGCCAACTTGGCCGCTACTGAAATCTTCACTTCGAACTGTTACCAAAGATAAGAATTTTCGCATCTTGATGATTGTGGCTTCGATGTTTGGCATGTCGATGGTGCTGACGCCACACTATCAAACACTGGCGAGGGAACGGCTGTCGGTTGGATTCACTTCGCTCATTCCGTGGGTCATTGCCCAGCACATTGGTGCCTCACTGATCAGTATTCCTGCTGGCTGGATCGCTGACCGAATGGGCAATCGGATTGTGCTCCAGTGGTTAATGTTTGTGTTGTGCCTGACGCCAGTACTAGGTTTGGGGCTAAGCTACTACGGAGAATTTGGCAGAGTCATCTATCCGTTTGTGTTTTTCCTGTTGGGGCTGGTTCCGATTACTTTCCGGTTCTTGAACAACTATACGTTGGAAGTCACTGACAACGAGAATCATCCAAAGTACTTGAGCACCCTTGGGTTATTTCTTTCGGTACCGGTGATTTTATCGGCAACGTTGTTTGGTGCCATGATCGATTGGTTTGGGTTCGAATGCGTCTTCTTTGTGGTCTGGTGCTGCATCGTGTTTGGTTGGTTCATGACGTTTCGATTGATCGAACCACGGCACAAGCTGAGTGATTGATCGCTGTGTGTATTGCACGTTTCTGAATCGCGAAGCGATGGCATCTGATAGCCTGGGGTGTAAACCCCAGGAACCTGGCCGATCCTCATTTCCGCCACCGATCAATCGGTGGTGTTGCCTGTGCCCATGGAACCTAGGTTGAAAGCAACAGGCTGTCAAAAATCTTATCTCCGGCACCAAAGAGCGATATGACGCCGGGCGGATTCCTGCCGCCGCTTCCCACTTTGCACGACAATCCCCGTGTTTATGCGCCAGATTCATTGAATTTGAGAAATCCTTCCACCGCAGCGCAAGAAATTTCCATTTGCGGCGTTGAAGCCTTTAGAACAGGCTAAATGCAAATGAATAATGACAACCCAAACCCGGATACAAGAGTCAGCTTGATTGCGCGGCTCTGCGATGTCAGCGACGACGATTCATGGACTGAATTCGTGCAGATCTATCAGCCAGTAGTCCAGCGATTTATTCAACGACATGGACTGCAATACGCTGACGCTGCTGAAGTTACGCAAGAAGTATTGAGCCGAGTCGCGAAGTCGATTGACTCATTCGATGCCAATCACGAACGAAGTACCTTTCGGGGGTGGCTCTATCGAATCACGCGAAACCAAACAATTGATTTTCTGCGTAAGAAGAAAAACGAACAGGCCAAGAACGCGGGGCAGAATGCTGGGCTCAGCCAAATTGCTGATCCCAACGCGGATCTTGAACGGAACCACTCCGAAGAATTTCAAGCCGAGTACGAGCAGCAGCTTTTTCAATGGGCTGCTGAGAAACTTAAGCCATCGTTCAAGCCAGTTAACTGGGAAGCGTTTTGGTTGTCAACGGTTGAAGGAATGAGCATTGAATCTGTGGCGGAAAAGTTAAATATCGAGTGTGGCAAAGTCTATGTCGCGAGGTCAAGAATCATGTCTCGGTTGTCAAAGCTGATTCAGGACAGACTAAACGAGACATCAAATGTGGATCTAACGTAAAGAGGTTCGAGATGATCAAATCAGAACACCTAAGCAGAGAATCTTTGTTGGAGTTGCTCAGTAGCGACGGTGACTCGCTGCACACTGATGCAATTGGCGAGCATCTGCATCAATGCGAGCAATGTCAAAAAGAGCTCGAGGCTCTAACAGCGAAATCTGCCATGTGGAAAAAAGCGCCCGTTCACCTTCGACAGTCGTCGTTGAATCAATCGTCGATCGTTGAGCCAGTCAATGTTTCGCCGTCGAGGCTGAGCGAAACATTGGGTCATCCGCTCAAAGATGCACCTGCCGACGAATCTGAATGGAAGTATCCAATTGAGCCGCTACTCGATCCACCCAAGCATCCTGAAATGATGGGAAGCATTGGCAAATATGGCATTGAGTGCGAAGTTGGACGCGGTGGAATGGGCGTCGTCTTGAAAGCACATGACGCGACATTGAACCGACCATTGGCCATCAAGATTCTCGCGCCGCATTTGGCCAGCAATGGAATCGCCAGAAAACGATTTGCGCAAGAAGCGATCGCAGCTGCTGGTGTTATTCATCCCAACGTGATCGCCGTCCACGGAGTCAGCAACGAAGGAAAGACACCCTACATGGTGATGCCATTTGTCGACGGTCCCTCATTGCAATCACTTGTAGAGCAACGAGGTCCTCTAACCGAAATTGAAATCGTTCGAATTGGCTTTCAGGTTTCTTCAGGTCTCGCCGCAGCTCACGCGCAAGGATTGGTTCATCGAGATATCAAGCCCGCCAATATTTTGGTTGAACTGGATGTTAATCGTGTCTTGATCACCGATTTTGGATTGGCACGAGCAGAGGATGATGCTTCACTGACGCGCACGGGTTGGTTAACGGGAACGCCTAACTACATGTCACCGGAACAAACACGCGGCGACCGGCCAGATCAGCGGAGCGATTTGTTTAGCTTGGGTAGCACGATCTACTTTTTGGCAACAGGACGTCTACCGTTTCGAGCCGAGGCGCCATTGGGCGTGCTGAATCGAATTCAGAATGACGAACCCACGCCTGTTCGCCAAGTCAACAATCAGATTTCAAAGACGTTGTCCAGCGTGATTGAGAAGTTGCATCAAAAGCAACCAGCAGACCGTTTTCAGTCATCTGCTGAACTTCATGAATTGCTGGAAAAACACTTGGCCTATTTGCATCAGCCGGATGTTTCAAAGCCACCCAAAGTTGGATTGGTAAAACGTGGTGGCAAAGATGCTACAGGCTTCTGGCGTAGCAATAAATCAATCATTGGGAAACTCTCCTTGGTAGGTTTGACGGTCGCTGCGTTGATCTACGCTGGCGCAGCTTTGTTGCCGAACTCATTTGAGAAGTCGCCATCATTGCGTGACGACTTTGGTTCATTGGCTGTCGCAGCAACTGGAAGTCAATCATCTGATATCAAAGTCATCGATGTAAATGGAAATCTCGTCGGCTTGTTCGACGGGGTGTCTGATGAATCGTTTGAGCCTGCGACCTTCTTCGAAAATGCTAACCAATTTCTCGAAGTGAAGAATTACGATGAGGCCCTCATCAATTTCCAGCGTGCCGCGACATTCAAGGAGTTTGCATCCGATTCGAATTACAACATCGGTTGTATTTTGGCAATCAACGGTGAAACGGAACGAGCCATCGACGCACTCGCGAAATCTGTGAACGAAGGCTTCGATGACCTTTGTTTGATTGACTCAGATCAAGACCTTGAGTCTCTTCGAGGTGACTTGCGTTTTGTTAATTTGGTCTCGCGGGTACAGCAGGATGAGACTGCCCAAGAGTTTCTGGGTGCGGCTGTCAAAGCGGCGAGGAAAGGGAAGTTTGCAGAATCAGAAGCGCTGTGCCGAAAGTCGCTGGAAGTCGATCCAGGGAATGATGATGCGGCGACGAATCTCGGTTATGCCTTGCATATGCAAGGAAAGTTGGAAGAGGCGTTTGCATGGCATCAACGAGCCGCTGACTCAGAAGACTTCTCGGCGCTCGGCAACTACAACCTGGCTTGTTATCACTCGTTGAAGTCGGAAACAGACAAAGCATTTTTGCATCTCGATCTCGCGGTAAAGGCCGGCTTGACTAATATTTTGCAAAGCCAGGAAGTTGAGAACGATCCAGATCTCGACAATCTCCGCAAGGACTCTCGCTACGAAACTGCCATTGAACAGTTTTCAGAACGAGAAGAATTTTTTCCTCAGCGAGCGAACCAGACGATCCGGCTAACTCGCGGCGATGGTCCAATGCACATTTCAACAGGTGACGAATCGGGTTCGATCCCATTGGTTCTATATGGTGCTGGAGAGGTGGTTGGAGATTGGGAAGCATCGCTTCGAGACAACGGTAAAGCGGAATTGCAGATTTTGCGAACTGCTGAAGGGTCCAACTCCACTTGGGGGTACATGTCTGATTTCAAGGTCGACGAGTTCACGCCAGAGCTAAGCGGTGCTGCGACCCGGTTTGAACTGAAACGAAAATATGGAACGGTATCGTTTGATGGTTCGTTTGAGGTTTCAAAAGGGAAGGGGGAGTTTCAGTTTAAGGGTAGTGACTCATTTCGAAAATCGCTCGCAGATAGAGGAATCACAGACGCCTCCGACGCTCTTTTGTTTCGATTCTTCTTCGCGTGGAAAAATGAAGAAGAGGTGGTCGCAAATTTACAGGAGCTGCAGAAGCTTGACCTAGACAAAGAAACGTTGCAAGTTCTGATGGTTGATGGTGTCGAAGCCGACGTAGTCGAAAGTTATCAAGAGGCTGGATTAGATGTAACGGACCACCTCATCTTTGTGATTTGGCGAGTGAAGCCTCGCTCGTTGAAAGAGTACATGGAAGCGGGACTCGATTTAAAGAAGCATCAAGACTTCATTAACCAACGAGTGCCAGCCCAACTGTTAGTCGACTACAACAACGCGGGTCTGAGCCTGAATGAGCACAAAGGATTTATTGCAGCTCGAGTTGAACCTCGGTTGCTTCAGGCGTACCAAGCCGCCGGTTTTGATCTGGCCGAGAATGATGATTTCATCAATCGCCGTGTACCCCCGATGCTGTTGGCGGCTTATAAAGATGCTGGGTTGGAATTAGACAAGCATGACGATTTTATTAACGCACGCGTTGAGCCAAAATTGATCAAGTCCTATCTCGACAAGGGGCTGTCGGTGGACGACTACTCCAGTCTCATCTGTCAGCGTCTTCCCGCCAAATTAGTGCTCGGTTATCAACAGGCTGGTTTCGACTTGAGTGAATTCGACCAATTTCTTCAGGGGCGTGTCGAACCAGAGTTCATTGCATCTTACGTTGATAAGGGGCTAGTTCCGAAGAAGTACGCCGCTTTTATTAACGCCAGGGTGCCGGCGAAACTAATCGTTCGTTATCAAGATGCTGGTTTGGATGTTCACGAATACAAAAGTGAAGTCATGATGCGAAAGAGTCCTGAAGCAGCGAAGAAAGATTAGTCCCCAATCTTTGAGCGTGCTTGGATTTGTGCCTGCTTTTAGTATCAATCTTGTTTGTCTGGGAGGAATCTGCGCGATGTCCATTTGCCGAACACTAGTTTTTGTCACTTGCTTGGTAGTTTTCTTGGGAGGTCAAGTCACATCTGCTCAAGGACAGCTTGTTGTTCGCAACTCGTCGAGCAACGATTTGTTCGAGAACGTTGAGCAAAAAGTCCACGCCTTGATGAAGGAGCAAAACCTGCCTGGTGCAGCGGTAGTGATCGTTAAGAACGGCAAGACCATTTTCAAACGCGGATTTGGTTTGGCCAATGTTGAGCAGGAAAGCGCTGTCGATCCAGACGAAACGATCTTTCGAATCGGCTCCATCTCAAAAGCATTGACGTTGCTGACTTTGGCACGATTGGCTGATGATGAGCGAGTTGATTTGGACGACGATGTGAAGAAGTATTTTGACGGAATTGCGAATCCAAGTAAGTTTCGCGACCCGGTAAGGATCAGGGATCTGCTGACGCACACAACGGGCTTTGATCAAATTGGTGTTGGTCGTCATGTGCGATTCTTTGAGCAAACGCTTGGCCAGCGAAAGAGTGCGAGGCCAAGCATTTCAGCATTTCTTAAATCTAACAACCTGCGCCGAGTTTCACCTGCCGGATCCTATTTTCGATATGACACCTATGGAGCGACGCTGGCCGGAGCGATCCTCGAGCGAGTGACCGACCTGCCGTATGCGGAAGCAATGACGCAAGAAATGTTTGTTCCGTTAGGGATGAGCCGTTCGTCAGTCGAGGTCGATTCTGTAAGCATGAACGATTTGGCGATCGGGTACGGGTTTGTCAACGAAGCATTTGTGCCGCAGCCTTATGAAGTTTATGTGACGACTCCGGCTTCCTCGATCGACGCAACGCCAGCGGACATGGGACGGCTCCTCGAGTCGCTCACCGGCGGCGGCAAAAGCGAAAGTGGCCGTTTTCTGACCAAGGCAATGGCGGCAGCGGCTGTCTCCTCTCAGTTTCGGCCCCACCCAGAATTTCCCGGAATGACGATTGGGATGAAAGAAGCGTTCATTGGCCGCGGGAAGTTCTCAAAGCCTGTGACTTGGGTTGGTCATGGAGGAAGCATGTTGGGGTTTAGCGCATTGATGGCAATCATCCCCTCAGAAAACGTTGGGGTCTTTGTTGTCACGAACCGAAACCGCGAAGCAGGTGGTGGGAGAACCACGATTGGCCAGGAAGTTTTCGAAACGGTAATAGAGAATCTTCAACTTTCACCGGGTGACCCGATTTCGATTCCTGATCGTGGCACGGAACAAGAGTTGGAAGAGTATGTTGGCAACTATTACTACGGTGTGTATTGCCACTCGTGTACGCCACAGGAATTGTCGACTGGGGGTTGGCGTCGAGGTCCCGTTCGATCTGTCATTCAGAGAGAAGGGCTACTGGTGATCGGCGACGACGAATTTCTTCCGCGCCGAAGCGACGTCTTTGTGCAAAGCGATGGACAGCGAATGATCTTCTTTGGCCGTGATGCCAACAAAAAAGTCTCTCACTTCGTTTACTCCAGTAGCGTTGATACTTTTGAGCGCGTTGAATAACGGACAAGATTGGCGATGGGACAGACTTTAATCGTCGAGTGGATGTCGTTCGACAGGTTTTGGTTTGTCAGCAAGTTCGGCAACAATCACTCGTTCCTCGCCATAGAAATTTGGCGCACCGGTAACGACGAATGTGTTCGCGATCAAGTCTCCCAGCCGTCGTCTGTCTTTGCGAACATTGGCGACGATCAATTCAACCAGCGGCATCAACGGAATCAAAAAGGTAAGGTTGCGAAGAGCGGATTGACCAGCAGTGATGGGGTGGCCTTGTTGATCAACAACCCGGCAATCGGAGAAATGTTTTCCGACACTGACTCCCTGATTACAATCTTTGAAGAGTATGTAGGGGATCCAGAGGATCAAAGCCAGCATCGCAAATACATTTGAGATGTCTTCTACCCAAGATAGTGATGGGTTATTGACTTGCAGAGCTGTGGTCATGATAGCAACGGCGATGACCGCGACGAAAGGCATGAAGTCATACAGGAATCCCCACTCTCGGTTTCGCATAATCTGAACTTGCGTCTTGGGGTCGGTTTCCACCTCCCAGCGAGGCCCATAGTGATGCCGATATGAAGAGTAGCTAGGTCCAGAAGAGTTACCAGGCTCAGGAGGTGAAGCTGATTTTCGCTTCATGACATAGAGAACCAACAAGATACCTGTCACTAGCGTAAAGACCGATTTGATCACCTCAAAGAATGTGGTTGCCGATTGGACGATTTGGAATCTGCCGATTGTATAGACTTGTCCCATGGTCATCGACTCTACGAACCCCAGTAAGGGCATGACAAAGAACGATGTGAGCACGAATGCCAACATCAGTCCCTTGCCACGTTGCCGGCTCCAATTGAGCACGATGATCAAAACCGTGATCCCAATCACGAGTCCAACTGCGCTTTCCAGATAAAAAGTCCGCATTCTTATGCCAGTCTAGATTGGTTGGTCGACTTTCGTTCCCAGTCAGTCGATTGAATGTTAAACTAAATTGTCAGGTTTAACGTTGAGTGATCCTCTTGAATGATCACGACGTTTCCGTTCATGCTCGAGCGGCCAGCCACCTGAGTTTCGCCCACCTTAAGGTTAGCAATCAATGAGCCGATTTCCACTTTGCTTAATTCTATTACTTTTGATGTTGGGATGCACAAGTGAGCGTCCCAAGTCAGATGAAGAGATTCTGGAATCGATGCGCATCAACAAGAACGCCGGTGAAATTGACTATACGTCGATTCCAAAAGGATATAGTTCGGTTGGGGAAGGGTTGTTTGCTAAGAAGCTCACGGTTCCAACCTCAGCGGAAGGGATGCGATTCGAACGCATCACCGATTCTGGAATCAAATTCAAAAACACATTGGCTCGGCACCGCACGTTTAGGTTTATTGAAACGGGCGCCGGTGTGGCGATGGGAGACTACGACAACGATGGTCTTGTCGACATTTATTTTCTAGGGACCGATGTCCCCAACAAACTTTATCGTGGACTTGGCGATTGTAAATTCAAAGACGTAACTTATTCGGCCGGCGTTGATGGTTTGGTGCAAGGCAAAGCGACTTGGGCTTCGGGGGCTACCTTTGTCGACGTGGACAATGATGGCGATCTCGACTTGTTTGTTGCCAATCTTGGCGCACCAAGTTTTATGTACATCAATCAGGGAGACGGAACGTTTGATGAGCAGGCAGTTGCCCGTAAAGTGAACTACTACGGCGCTGGAAAGATTGGGAATTTTTGCGACTACGATCACGATGGTGATCTCGATTTCTATTTGTTGACTTACCAGGATCACGGCACCGACGATGTCTATTTCGACGAAGTCAATGGTGAGAAAAAGATTCGTCCTGGGTACGAAGAGTTCTACGAGTTCATTGAAGGCCAGCAAGTCTACGCCGGCGAAGAGGACTTTCTGTTTCGCAACGACGGCAATGGTGTTTTCGAAGACGTTACCAAATCCGCCGGCATCAGCGGTTTCGATCCGGGACTTTCCTGTACTTGGATGGACGTCGACCAAGATGGTTGGATGGATTTGTATGTCGGAGTTGATTACGCCAAGCCTGATCATCTTTATCGCAACAATCGAGATGGCACGTTTACCGATGTTATTGGCGATTACATGAACCACACGCCTTGGTTTTCAATGGGCGCCGATTCAGGCGACTTGAACAACGACGGCTTGGTCGATTTTATGATCGCTGACATGGCAGGCAGGACGCACTTCAGTCAGAAATTGCGGATGGGCAGCATGTCCAATGCGGCTGCGTTTTTGGAATGGGGCCATCCTCGACAGTGCATGCGAAATTCAATTTATGTTAACGCTGGTGTCGGCAGGTACTTTGAAGCTGCCGCGATGAGTGGTATGTCGAGCACTGATTGGACGTGGGCGATTCGTTTTGCCGACCTCGACAACGACGGCATGCTTGATGTCTACGCAACCAATGGTCATGCCCGTGATTCAATGGATGGCGACATCGCGGACAAATTCGAAGCAGCACATGCACGAAAAGCAACCACTGATGAGATTCACTTGCTCTATGAGAGCGTGCCGGTCATGAAAGACACGAATCTCGCGTTTCGAAATAAGGGCGGTTTGGAGTTTGAACCTGTCGGCGAGAGTTGGGGCTTGGATCACAACGGCGTTAGCCACGGTGCTGCGTTTGCTGATTTTGATTCTGATGGTGACCTCGACATTGTGGTCAACAATTACTACGAGAAGGCTTCTGTGTACCGTAACGATTCTGCGAGCGGCGGTCGGGTGATTGTTGAGCTTCAAGCTAAAGAAAACAATCGATTCGGTGTTGGTTCAAAAATTGAGATTTGGGCGGGTGATTTTTATGCAATGCGTGTTTTGAATCCGACTCGCGGATACGTTTCTTCTGACTCGCCTTATGTTCATTTTGGAACGGGTGAAGAAACGACAGTCGATCGAATGAAAGTGACGTGGCCGGATGGAACGTCGCAAGAATTCAAAGACCTCGACATCAACTGCAGCTACAAAGTTGTTGAATCGGCTACACGTGTCCAGGAAACAATTGCTCCGCTTCAGCCAACTCTGTTTGTTGATGTGGCAGAGGAAAAGGGATTGGACTTTGCTCATCAAGACACGCGCTTCGATGACTACGCACGTGAACCGCTGTTGCCGTTCAAGCTTTCCGAGCTTGGGTGCGGCCTGTCTTGGGGCGACGTCAATGGCGATGGGACTCCGGATCTGTTTTGTGGTGGTGCGGCAGGCCAAGCGGGGCAGTTGTTCATCAATCGAGGTGGAAGTTTTGAGTTCGTCGCTGGTCCGTGGCAGGATCACGCCGAGAGCGAAGATTCGACGGTGTTGTTTTTCGATTTCGATGGCGACGACGATCAAGATTTGTTTGTCGGTAGCGGCAGCAATGAATGGGATGCCGGTGCCGAGCAGTTAAAGAATCGTCTGTATGTGAATGTTGATGGCAAGTTTTCGCTGGCCGAAGAAGGCGTGTTGCCAGATCACCGAGACAGCACTCATTGCGTCGAAGCAGCGGATTTCGATCAAGACGGCGATCTTGATTTGTTTGTTGGTTCGCGTGCGATTCCTGGCCAGTATCCGAAGACGCCAACGAGTCATTTGTTGATCAACGATGGCGGGAAATTCTCCGATGCAGCGGAAGATGTTGCCGCAGGGCTGGCGCAGATCGGTTTGGTTAACGCGGCGACTTGGACTGACTACAACGGCGATGGGACGCAAGACTTGTTACTTGCGTTGGATTGGGGCGCGATGACTGTCTTTGAGAACAAAGCAGGCAAGCTTTCCAATGTGACAGAGCAATTGGGATTGGCTGGCCATCTTGGTTGGTGGCACGGGGTGGCGGCGGAAGATCTCGATGGAGATGGCGACTTGGATTTTGTCGCGACGAACCAAGGGCGAAATACAAAGTACCATGCGGACTTTAAGCATCCGCATCGGATTTATTATGACGACATTGATGGCAATGGAACGTGTGATCTTGTTGAAGCCGAATTCGAGGGCGATATCGAATATCCCGTTCGCGGACGCAGTTGTAGTTCGCATGCGATGCCGTTTATTGCGGACAAGTTCGAAACGTATCGAGGTTTTGCCGGTGCTTCGTTGTTGGATATTTATGAGCCAGCGATGAAGTCGCGTCCCAAACGAGAAGTCAACTTTTTTGATTCGGCTGTGTTTTGGAATGATGGCGATACGTTTCGTATTGAGTCCCTTCCGCATTTGGCTCAGATTAGTCCAGCATTTGGCGTTGCGATTCGTGACTTTGACAATGACGACAAGATGGATATCATTCTGGCGAACAACTTTTTCAGCTCACAACCTGAGACAGGTTATATGGATGGCGGCATGGGTTGGTTGCTCAAGGGAGATGGAGCAGGGACGTTTGAACCCGTTTGGCCCAACAAGAGCGGCGTCGAGTTGCCTTTTGATTCAGGTGTCGTGGGAGTCAAAGATTTTGACCAAGATGGTGACGAAGACATTGTTGTCGCTGTCTCCAACGGCAAGATACAACTTTTAGAGAACAGAACGAAACAAAACTAAGGTGTAATATGAAAACGAATTTCACAGTCCTCAGCCTCGCCAGTCTCTTGTTTTGTTTTACTTTGCTTGCCGGTTGCATGCAGGCCGAAACCGAACCGCAGGCTAAAAAAGAAGATGGTTCGATTTTTCACAAGAAGACGCAAGACATCGGTGAGTTCGATGCTAACGCGGGTGGAAATGTCGTCGAAGACAATGGCGATGGTGTTAATTTGGTAACCGGAGCACTCGGTGCGTATACGCCAACGATCAGCACGATTGCGAAACTGCAGATTCAGCAGTCGGTGAATTTATTCCAAGCTGAGCATGGTCGGTTTCCCAAAGATCATCAAGAGTTTATGTCTGAAATTATCAAAAAGTACAACGTGCAGCTGCCAAAGTTGCCTGCTAAATATCAGTACCAATACGACGTCGAAAACCATGAATTGGTTCGAGTCGAAGTTGGTACTGGCGATGCTGGAACCACTGGGAACTAGTTACCGCATCACTCAGTCTCAATACAAGCCCGACGCGCAAACGAGTGGTTTCTCGAAATTTTCATCACTCATTCTCGCAAATTGGTTCTTGAGTTTCATTGTTTTTGGCTTGTGTTCAATGCAGGCACTCTTTCTAGGCGTGGGCGTTGGTTATGAAGACGGAACTTTAAAGCAGCATACAGACGCCAGCCTAGTGGATGATGAATCCTAACCCGAAGCGTGAGCAAGGAGGAAGCAGGATCGAACTGCCTCCTCGCTTACGCTTCGGGTTAGGATTTTTCATAGCGAATCAGACTTCTCATTAGTTCACGATCCAGTTCGTCCAATTCAAACAACATTGCCAGAAGAGCCAAATTCAAATCAGGAACAAAATGGAATTTTCAATCTCTGGCAATCTTGTCGACGTTCATGCTCGCGAGATCTTTCCGGCGCGCGTGTCGGTTGTCGATGGACGCATCGCCGCGATCAATCGACTTGAGGGTGATGTTGAGCCAGTAGCCAAATTTATTATGCCGGGCTTTGTCGATGCGCATATCCACATTGAGAGCTCGATGTTGTTGCCTGGTGAGTTTGCCAAAGTTGCGGTGACACACGGCACGGTCGCTACGGTGTCTGATCCGCATGAGATTGCCAACGTATGTGGCATCGATGGCGTTGAGTTGATGCTGCGGAATGCTGGTCAAACGAAGTTCAAGTTCTGCTTTGGCGCACCGGCCTGCGTACCAGCGACTTCTTTTGAAACAGCGGGAGCCAGTTTGGATTCCGAGGCGGTTGCGAAGTTGCTGGCCGATCCAAGAATCGGCTACTTGAGCGAGATGATGGATTTCCCGGGTGTTCTCAGTAAGGCACCAGAAGTCGTCGCCAAAATCAAAGCCGCGCTAGACTTGGGGAAACCAGTCGATGGACACGCTCCAGGTTTACGGGGCGAAGAGGCGGCCGACTATGTGGCGGCTGGAATCACCACGGACCACGAGTGTTTTACGCGCGATGAAGCGGTCGACAAATTGGCTGCCGGTTGCAAAATTGTGATCCGAGAGGGATCAGCAGCCAGGAATTTTGACGCGCTGCAAACTTTGATTGACGACTACCCAGACACTTGTATGCTTTGCAGTGACGACAAGCACCCGGACGAATTGTTGCTCGGACATATCAATCAGCTTGCCGCCCGCGCGATTGCTACAGGCCGTGACTTGATGAACGTGCTCCAAGTAGCTTGTGTCAATCCAGTCCATCACTACGCTCTCGATGTGGGATTACTGCGAGTTGGCGATCCGGCTGATTTTATTGTGGTTGATGACTTGGTCGACTTTTGTGTTGACGCAACTTACCTGGATGGTGAATTGGTTTCCGAGAAAGGTAAGAGTCTGCTAGAAGTTCCCACACCGGAAACGATCAATAACTTTTCTGCCGAAGCTATAACCGCCAAACAGCTTTCTGTAGCCGCGGAGTCGACAAAGATTCGCGTAATGGAAGCGATTGACGGTCAGCTGATTACCAATCAATTAACGTATCGATGCAAGGTCGACGATGGTTGTGCGGTTGCCGATCTCGAAAGAGATCTTTTGAAAATTGTGGTCTTCAATCGGTATGAGCCGGCGACTCCCGCAGTCGCATTCGTGACTGGGTTTGGGTTTATGTCTGGAGCGATTGCTTCTTCGGTGGCGCATGACTCCCACAACA
>JAYJMJ010088802.1:2500-19130 GCA_036873875.1 Laminaria ephemera | reverse complement strand
CAGCAAGCGCACAGCGTGGCACAGGGCAACCAGCTCTGCACAAGTAGCCCTTGGCATTATCAAATCGAAATCATGGGTCTCTTCTTTCTGCCCCCTTCACATTTTCTTGCCTTGTACCTCGCGCGAGCGTAGCGAGCGGCGTCAGCCGCCCGCGGAGCGGAGCCCTTGTATATATGTATCTCTTAGCCCGTTCTTCGCGTGCCTGAGAAGCCGCCGCCTTCCGGGCCACGCTGACTACCGGCTATCTCTCCTTTTTTTTTCGTAATATGTTCCTTCATCGACGTATCAAGCGTACGAACGCAAGGCAAGTAGTGTCTGCCGGTTTCCACCGCCGTCCCTCATACAGTTCGTAGGTGCCTTGGATTATTATTATTATTATTGCGCCTTTGATCGACAGCGCTACAAAAGAAGTGAATAGTACAGAATGTACTGTACGACGTACACGAGTATCATCATATTCGGCCGACCGAAATAATAGTCCGTTAATCTATCCGATTAAAGGGTTTGCCGTGTTTATGCCAGTAAAATATACTGTAGCTCTCACTAGGAACTCGCGCAGGTGGATATTTGTGACTGTTGTCGACTGCGTGCGTTGGTGGGAAGCAGGAAAGTCCAACCGAATCCAACCCGACAAAATTGCTTTGCTGTCATTGCGCATTGATTGGTGTGTGTGCACCCCACAATAGTTTTAATTGTTGTTATTTTTAGGGGATCCGGTCGTCGAGTGGGACACAGGACATGGAAAATCGGGCACGCGAGGCCGGAAATGAGCCCCAATTTTTTGGCGCGCCGTCGGAAATTAGAAATTCCTTGGGGACGGATACATTTTGATCGGACACATCTATGTGGACTTTCCGCCAAAGAACCCCAGTAACCTGGGAACTTTTGTTGCGTCAAACGATCCCGAACGATTGGTCGCCGTGCGACCATGAGTACTGACAACCGGAACACAGGCGGCCAGTCTGTGCCAATTTTCACCTTCTGGGGTGCCGTGTGTGTTGAGCGCTACGATTTGGCCGGAATCCCGTCTTCCAAGCCAGGATGGGTTCAGTTATACGCATTGCAAAGAGTGGATGCACATTTTATACTACTAATGGCAGAATTCGAAAAGCTTACACTCGGCTTCCACGCCATAGTGCTCACAGCTCACACTGTCATACGCCCTTCCATTATTTTCCGTCTCCCCCCCTACCCCAAGCCTCGTCACGCTCATCTTCAGCCCAAGCTTAAAACACTCTTACGAATAGCGCACATCACTGCGGCGCCTACAAGGCTAGAATCAAACGAGAACCCTATTCCGGTTAAGAAGAATACGAAGCAGGGTGCAAAAGTTAACAGATACCAGTACATATACACCGTTGGTGTAGTCTACAACTACAACGACAACGAGCACAGGACCGATTAGCCTATGAATGTTCTGCCTCCCGCAACCGAAGGAACAAAGGGGCACTGCCAGAGATGTACGAGGCTTCAATTTACTCCAATATAGTACAATTTGTAGAGAAACTTCATCCCCTGCGTAGCATGCCGATCTCGCTGTTGTAAGGCCGAATTGAACACGCTGCTGAGGTGTCAGCAGCAGCAAAGCTCTCCACCCCCCCCTCTCCCTATCCCCAGGCCTGCATGCCGCCACCAAGAAAGGGTCGGTCATGGTTGGTATCCGCTGGAGGGGATTGGGCGTCTGCCCATCGCCCTCCACGCCGTCCTCACCCTCTGCTTCTACAGTACTGTAGTCGGTCGCCAGCGACCAAGAGAAGACATATAATCTCGCAGGGGCGGCGATACCCAGTGCCTTGCTTGAAGGGGAGGCCCGCGGCTTGGCCTTTTTAAACACGAAAGGGGACAGGCAAGAGGGGTGGCGGGGTGGGGGGTTGGGGGGGGGGGACGAATCGAAAGTGATTGTATGTGCATGGCGAAGTATGACGCGTGATTAGAGGAGCTCTCCGACATTTAGGCATCGCCTGGAAAGAGCGAAGGCTTCCCGTACGCACGTGCTGCCATGCGCGCCCAGTAGACAGTGGTAGACACCAACAGTATATGCAAGAGACAGTAGTAAACGGCGATGGAGAGCAGCAGCCAGCATGAGTGTCGACAGCGGCAGACGGTAGTAGGTGGAAGCAGGTGGCGATAGCCGGCGGTAGACTGCAGCAGACAACAGGTAGGGGGCAAAGAGAGACCGAAGTGGACGTTAACGGCACGGCCAGTCATCCCTGCAAACGCAGCCCGCTGACTGGCAGGGTAACAATGGGGCGCTTGCTCTTTTTCATACTTCCCATTCATCTCGATCCGCCGCCTCCGACAGCTTGGCCCAAAGCCACTATGATACCCGACACGTGCTACGATGGAGGTTAACCTAAGCATTTCTGAGGCTCCTCACTTGGGGAGCTCTACATCTCATCCAAACCCTGACGCGGAGGGAAAATGTACGCTTAACCCGATGATCAATCTCATGGCCTAGGAATGTAGCGAATATTGCTGAAAATCACAAAATGGATCTGTTGATTATACTTTGGTGCGTGACACATGCTATGATAGAGGTGCACCATCTTGTTTCTTGGGCTCCTCACTTGAGGAGCTCTAAACCTCACCCAAAAACTTATTTTGAGTAAACTGAAAGTGCAACCCGATGAACAAACCTATGGCGCCTAGGTATAAAAAATATTCAGATTGCAAAACAAGAATGACATTCCGACGATTTTGGGTTAAGGAGCCCCGTCATTCAGAAACAAAAAAGACAAAAAATGCTACCTCTATCGTAGCACGCGTCTAACCCAACTGGTAGAGCATGAGCTGCCAGCGCCGCAGAGCCAATGAAAGAGAGGGCCCTCCAAGGCCAGTTGTGTGTTGAATGTCAGCGGTCCCGCAGAGGAAACGATGGGGTGAAAGAGAAGGAGTCAAACCGAAGGCGCGATGCACGGTCATCGATCACAGCTTAACAACACCAAACAGAACACAATATCCTCGGGTCGTCTGGGAATGCGGCGGGGTCCTTGAACAAGAAACCCTCGGGCCAACTTGGCCGCTTAACTATACACAACTACGGCCAAATTCGCCAGCTGTGAGTTCGACTTGTTGAGTGGCCGAAACTCAGTTTGCAAAATGTGCAAGCTGCGTAATACTTCGGCCGCTTGAGGTTACCCCGCACTGTGAAACCGTCGCTATGAAACCATCAAATATCAAGAACTGGTTCCATAGCTCGAACATGCTGCTACTGGTGCCTCAGCTGATTACACTGCTTTACTCTAAGAACCATATCTCAGATGACCGTGACTCTGCCCCCGGCAGCCAACCGATAGTCTACTGACTGCTGCAGAAGAACTGTTGTGTAAAAACGCAGATATCTTCAATACGACCCGCGAAGGAGTGGACATAAAGTCAAGTTGTTGTTTAGCTATCAAATCGAATTATCCAACAACTTGGTTCTAATGTATATTTCTTGATACGCATTGCAAGTGATATTGACCTATTCCAGTTGTCTTTCAAAAAGTTCTGTCTCTCGTTACATGTCCACTGTACTTGTCTGAACTGCTTGTCAGCGTGTTTACGAAGTGAAATCAATCACAACATGGCAACAAATACGAATTAGTCTGTTTGCCTCGTCGAAGCAATATAAAGTGTTCCTGTGCTTCGCTTTCGGCAGACGATCAATCCTTCTACAACCAACATCACAACTATCATACTACGAAAAATCTGGCAACATGAAGGCATACGACTGTTGTAACGTGTTTGACGCATGCGCTAGTATTCAAGCCAAAACATTTCACACACAACCTCGGACCCCGCGCGGTTGTCACTATACAATCACCAGACAGGTGTACTCGGTACCGTATTCCTCCGTCCATTTCAAAGCATACTGTGCCAGTCAGGTTACTGCCTTACGCATCACTCCTGAAAGAAAGTCAGATTCATTCAGCAGTGTTAACTACCAGTATATGGTTTGTTTCAAAAACAAATGGGACGTCATACTCGTAAAGCTCAGTATTTGTACATTCTTACTGGTAATACTTACCAACAAGTACAGAAAAAAAACATGAAACAATACTTCAGTCATCAGTTTGTTGATCAAGAAAAAATATAAGAAATGCTTACTGTAGCGGCCGACCACGTGTCTGTCCCTCTCGTACTAAGAAGACGCGCGTTGCTTCTGCAAACCAAATACTGCACAAATAGTCTACCAGCCGAACCAAGTTTCGGCCGCCCTCCCGTACAACTAAGACATGTGTTACGTGCTATGAATAAAAAAAGTATTGCCATTAAGTGGGTGCGACCCGAGGAGATGCAGGTATCCTTCCTAGGGATCGAGATTGTGATGGTACAGCGAACCCCGAAGCGGACGTGTTCGTCCATCCCCAAACGACGATGGTGTCCGGCGACCCGAGGACCGTTATTTCAGCAGTCCTAACGATGATTATGATGTTCAGTCACTTCAGCAACCCTAAATGATTAATCTATTCAGCAACTCCAGAAGCTGTGTTCCAGCGACAACCCAAAGCGACAGGTAACGCGGCAATTCCAGCAGACGTTATCCGCCGGCAATGTCAACAGGTAGATGATATATTGTGGCTTGATCCAGGAAGACAACTGATCCAGGAAGACAACTGTCCGGCGACGCCATTTTGCTATTGTTGTGGCGACTCCATAGCTCCACCGGCCCCAACGAACAGTGCTGAAACGATTCCGGAAGGCTTCATTTTGGGCAACTCAAAGCGCATTTTAGAGTGATCCCGTTAACTGTCGCTTCGGCGACCCTGCGCTTGGACGATGAGGCGGCACCTGCTGTTGTTCATGACAGGGTAGTCCCCGTAGTAAATAGGCATCGTGTTAATAGCCCGGGCAACGGGCTAGTTGAACACTTCTGCTACTGCTGATGTAAGGATGGTTGCACGTATGTGCTAGAGGACCTACTCGTACTATGCTGACCTATGTATGGGACGCGTCAACAAGAACGAACCGCAGCCGTATCGTGGTGCAAAACTTGTTGCTTCTTCACGCTTTTGGCTTCCGTCTTCGAAGGGGAGCTACTAAAATTTAGCTCGTGAAAGCAGGCACCGTCACATACATGAAGAAAGCCGTCGAACCAGACGACGTTATTCATAGCAGCCCCCTGTCACGCACACGAATAATAAAACAGTTGAACCAGACCCTGGCGTACGCGTAGCCGCCCAATCAAGTACAAGACGAAAGAAGACGAACTAGCTGACGCATCCATAGCTGCCCGCCGTCACGCACACGAAGAAGAAAACAGTTGAACCACCCTCTGACATACTCCTAGCAGCCCCGTCACGTGCAAGACGAAAAAAGCAGACGAACCGAACCCTGATGGAGACGTGCTTGTAGCAAACGCAGTCGAAGTAGACGCTGTTCATGCACTCGAACAAAACAGTCGGATCGGACCTTGACGTACTGGACGAACGCGGTCACCCTGACGTGCTCGACGACACGTACTCAAGAGTAATCGCTCCATACCCGGCTTGCCAGGCTCGACCAGCACGTGGTCGAAAACAGCTGAGAATCAGCAGCAGACCGCGACGACAGGTACTCTGAGAAATACGTTTCGCCCGCCAACAAATGTGCGTAGTGGAGGAATTCGTCGTACTCGTTGTTGTAGGTGGTGATGTTGCTGGTGACGTTACTCACACGACGTACCATGAGGACTTCGCTCACAGCAGCAGTAGTATAGGTACCACTTGTTGTTGCAGCTCGTAGTAGCTCCTTAGTATTGCTGGTGACGATTGATCGATCCTGTCAGCTTTGTCCAGTGAAAGTAGTTATTGTCGTTGTTCAGCAGCACACTCGAGGTGATGACGAAGACGACTGATTCTGGTACCTGTGTCGAGCAGTTCAGCTCGCTGCAGGGGCAGCAGCCCGGAGTCCTCGGAGCGTAGTCGTACTCGAGATGTGACCCGCCGCTCTGCGGTAGTACGTGTGCTTCCGTAAATCGAGGTTCATTCCCTGGTGGGAATGTACCGTGTACCAGGTACCGGTAGTTTTTATAGGGATAGACCTGTCGAGTTACGTCAGACAGTCTACTAGCAGAGGCAAGTACTTCAGTCTGCGTTACCTGACTAGTATAGCTTGAGCTGCAAGCTCCGCGAGAGCTGATGAGAGAGAAGGTCTTCCGAGGCCAGTCGTACGTTGAAAATCAGCGGTCTCGAGGAGGAGACGATGGAGTGAAGAGAGAGAAAATGAGAGAGAGTACGCGATAGACGGTCATTGATGTATGTGTGTGTTCACGTTAAACTGATATTTGCACCCATCTACACCCAGCACGACCAGTGTCAGTGCCGATGCCGCCTCCTAGAGAGACGAGCTACTACGTGGTCACAAACTTCAAGACTGAGATTCATATCGCAAATACAGTAAGGTGACCATGCAACGCCAAACGCAATACATACGAAGGCCGAACAGCAAGCCAGCACACCAGACCACTTGCAAGGGAAAAAGAAAACAAGAATAAGAAAGAAGAAAAAAACAATAATAAAAGGAACGCAGGGGCGGAGGGAAGAGGTTTCCAGGAAAAACACAAAATTACATAACCCAAGACCCTCTGGTAATCTGGAAATGCGGCGGGATCCTTGAACAAGAAACCCTCTGGCCAATTCGACACTTTCATTGGGGTTACTCCGCACTATGAAACCGTCAAAAACTGATCCCATATTACGATCACAATGCGGTATTAATAGTGTTCATAGCCATGATGTGTTATTAACACTAATGCTGTGTTGTGATGAGTACATGATTATTATTTCTGGTCATACATTGTTAGGGTCAGAACTTGATGCATTTATTAAGGGTTTTGCATCATAATAGTTTCAATGAACGAAATACCAGATGTTATTCTCAGCTTTTGTCCCCCTCCATACGGGTTATATAGTATCAGTGCGCAGAATGATTATGGACCGAAATCGCCCTAGATAAAATGTTCCTGTTGACCCTGGCAGCATCCAGGGGAGCCACTGACCTATATCCTCAAAGAGGAATGAATATATCTACACAAACGCGCGGCCGAAGTAGTACGCAGCTTTTTTTGTAAAAGTTGAGTATCGACCATTCCATTGGTAGAACTCACAGCTGACGTATTTGACATATTTTTTATTAAAAAAAAAAAAACTGCGTCTGCCATACTGGTACAGCACCTCATCACACTGCTGTACTCTAGGAACTACATCGTCATATGACCGCGACAATGTCCCCATCCTCGACAGCGAACCAATACTCGTAGGCTACTGACCGCTGCAGCAGAACTGTTGTGTAGAAGCGCAGCCATCTTCAGCATTTTTGAACGTCCCTTTTTTGAATGAGGTGTAAAACTCCTCATCATGTTAGGAACGTGAAAAACGGAGGGCTCCCCCTACCTGTAAGTCTGTATCGTTGCATGACTCGGCGTGGAGCACTTCGAATGGAAAATACCGCGCGTGGACACCTAACTGTCAGAACGTGCTTCACCTCCTCATCTTGAACGCTCAACCTTGCCGATCTCCCGTCTTGAATAATGGCAGCTCACGGCCACACGCCCCCCTAACATAAAAAAAGGAGGGGGTGTTAGCGGCGTGGAGAAGTGCGTGGAGCCATTTAGCGACAGTGTTGGGAGTGGCAAATTCCCGGAAGCACGTACGTGGCTGGAGTTGACGGCGATGGCATCGCACAAAGAGACTGTGAAGGACGCAATCATCGAGGAGTTTAAGGTACGATTAGATTTCCCGGCTCACCAACTCAGACGGCAATGCAGTCCTGATCATACGCATCGCATTCCACAACCAAAAGAAAGGAACCACACATATGGCGAGTTTTGATCGATTCACCAAAGTTTCTCCCGATAATGTGATTTAGGTTGCCTTCCGACAATGTACCGTAGTAGTGCAGAATATGTCCCAATACTCGTATAAAACGAGTAATCGTGTCCCCTTTCGGCGGAACGAAGTAAAGCAAGAGCTGACAAACGCACTATTACGGGGGAACATAGTAATCAGGACCAAATATGGCTAGTAAAACCAAGGGAATGTAAAGATTTCTGTGTATGTCATGGGTTCTATTTACTATGGTCCTCCGTACTAAAGCAAAAGCTGACAAACAATTCCAACCCTTTCTCTCCGTCCCTGCGTGTACTCGACGTTCATCTTCAATTAACCAACTAACCATATGCGGTGCTTGCGAACTAGGGAGCCCGAGACGAGGTTGGAAAAACGATCGTCGACGCTGACAACTTCGAGAAGCTCCTGCAGGATTTCAATGGTGAGGCCGTTGTCGGCAAGCTCAACCCGAGAGGTGGGGATAGGGAAGACAAGACGTTCGTTGACGCTGGCAAATTGGAGAAGCTTCTTTTGCTGCAAGATGTCAATGATAAAGCCATCATCAGCCCCCTCAAACCGGGAGGGGGGACCATCGACGCGGATAAGTGGGAAAAACTTCTGCAGGAGGTCAACGCTGAGGCCTTCACCGGCAAGGCCAAGCCGGGACGGGGGGGCGAGGAAGCGACGGAGGACGCAAACACAGGTTCATTGAGTCGCGAGAATAGCGACGGCACCGACGCCAGCAGGTACGTTCGGACTCGGCGAACTTGACAACGGATACCTTGCGCGTTAATGTACACGTCGACGCGCTGAAGGCATTTCTATGTGCTCCCACTTGATATTATGACCGCTGTTACTGATCGATGTTCTTTTCGTTCGTTGTTTTTCGTTTTTTTTGTGCGGAAAAATGCATACTTGGTACCAGTTCGACTGCAGGTACAGATATTTAAATCACCGGTTCGTTCACGATATATTATTAGGGCTGCCGACAATTTTCATACGAAGTAGAGTCGTTATATTTATAGCACGTGTTCTGTTTCCCCGTTTGCTTGCAACCCTTCTGTATTTCCTGTGGCAACCACACAGGAAGAGGACTTCAACCTATTCCATTTTCGTCTGGTGCCTGGGGGGGAGGCTGGTTAGCCCAACCCCCCTCTCCCACCCGCACCCCCCTTCACACCCCCATTCTAACTTGATAATATCGTACACCGACAGGGCACAGGTTTGCGCAACGAAATACGTTTCTGTATATGTGAAGGCGTGATATACCTGTAGTTAGTAAAGCCCCCTTTGCTTCGTCGTTCGCCATCCATGAATGCGCGTTAGTTGCTGTCGCCAGGTGTACATCATCTACAATTGAAGACTGATGTACTTCTACTAAATACCACTGCTCCCGTTAGCTTCGATGTGACCACCTCGTCTCTTTTGCTTGTATTTGCTCCACCAGCGCTTCAACTGATGCCACCCCGCGCACCCTATCCCTGGTCGTAACTAACATACTGGTATCATGTTGTCTCTCTGGGTAAAAATCTTGCATTCAGGAAGCCTACTATTAATACCAGGGTATTAATATAATACCTGGTATTCACCTTTAACATATACCAGGTATTAATATAGCATTGAATTTGAATGTTAATTATTATACCACAAACAAGCATTAAAAGCAGGACCCCAACGAAGGAATAAAACTCCACAACACGTTCTCTCACGCAAGAGAAGGGAAACTTTAATTATTTTATACCCCTACTAAAATGAATCCACACTACAGTACTTCCAGGTGGATTGTCCCCAAATGCACGGGTGCAATTCTGAAGCGGTTAACCCCTTTTATGACTGCACACACGTGGTTTAGGACATATTACTTGGAATCAGTATGGGATAACGTTTGCGGTAGTCAATGGGATAAGTTTCCACCATCGATAAGAAACGAAACGCCGCATCTCTACATGTTGAGAAAAAGGCACTAGCAGCCTATTGTTGTTATCAGTGTCCAATCGAGACTGCAGTACAGTATCACCGCGCATCGTAGCAGCAGTGGGATCTGTAGCTATAGTCTAAGTCACGATGACGGGTAAAGTAACAGCAGCGGTGCGATCACTGACTGTTCACAACAGGAATAGTCTTGTTTCTGCATATACACCTACACATTTTCCGGGAGGAGAGTTCTACGTAGGTATCACGTGAGAGTATTCCTAGAGGTGACAAAATATCGTCCTGCACGGTTCAGATCTGCTTTAGGCATACTCTAGACATCGTAGGCTTCTAGAGCACAGCAAACAGCGCTGTGGACTTGGAGGCATAAAACAAAAGAGCAGCACTCTCCCTGCTCACACTGCTTACTTTGATCTACCCTGACTGTATACGAAGTACCTGGTACGTATCTCTTCTCTTCTTCGAGTGCGAGTACTCGTATGGACGTCAGAAGTTCATAGTTCACTCAAGCTTTTCTGGTGCGCAAGTGGCACTTTCGACAGTAATAATCTTCTATCTTTCCAAGCACCAGTCAGGTAGTTTAACCGCTACCAGCGCAAGCCTGTGCCATCATCTGCCAAGGGTGTACCAACACGATAACCCCAATGGATCATGAGCCTCGATATGCGCGGAGCGCACACCAAGCTCATCAAGGAGACGTTTCTGAGGTTCTACAGCGGGCTGCGGACTGAAAAATACTGCTGTAAATCCGCTGCATCATCAACGAGCGAGGCTACCAGGACGATACAGTGAACAAAGTGAGGAACAACAGAGTCAAACCGCGGCTTGGCAAGGCCGACCATCTACTGCTCAGAGATACCCGTACGGCTAAAACTAACTCGTGTACCGTATATGAGACAGCATCTGCATCAGTGCGTCGATCCATCACTGTTTCGAGGCGCGAGTATTTGCATTCGCACTACATTTTCGCGGGTCGAGGATTGCAGCAGTGCTATTCTCGGGGCGATATTTGGATACTAAGCGTTACGTCCATAAACGAAGACCAGGACGAAGTCGTGGCTGAAGCTCGCACCAAGTTTGCCAGCAAGTACACGTTGTAAAGTTGCGGTTTTCGAAAGCCCACAACAGTCTGGGGTCAAGCTCGCACCAAGTTTGCAACAAATACGTACCGCAGCGCTACGGTATCACAAGCACGCAAAGGTGTGGCTGAAAGCACGAACCAAGTGCGGCTAAGAAATTGTCGCAAGGTTGCGGCTCGCTCGTGCCACTACGGCATAGATACTTCTGTCAAATATCGGACTTCCCAAAAGGCGGGTCGATCGCACCAGCTGCAGCACAACACAACAGTGATTTACAACATGGAGGACACCAGCACCAACAAGGTTATAGCTGTGGCAAAGGGCCGTCCGCCGTTTGGTGGAAGGGATAAGAACGATTATCACGACTGGACTTCACGGATAAAGGTCAACCTAAATATATCTGCCCCAGTCATGTACGACATCCTGACGGGGGAAGAAAAACGAACCGGACGGAAAGCAGTAATCTCGTCAAGTTGCGGCGCAACAACGCCAACCTATGCGCTGTCCTCGTCCTATCTACATATAGAGGCAAACCCCAGAAGACGGGCTAAGAGATGGACAACGCAAGCCAAGCTTTCAGTGGAGCTGACCAAGACCAAGATGGAGCAGGGTCAGGATCCAGACAACTTTCTGTACATCAGAACGAGACCGTCTGCACGATATGGGAGAGTGTATTTTCCCCTGGCGGTACGGCGCCGTATATACTGTTCAACGCCCCCACGCCTGGTTATGACTTCATGCGCAATGCCAGCTTCACATAAAGAGGCTTCGGGCTGGAGGAGATATAATCGACGATGCGCAACGCGAGAAATACCTCAATGGCTCCTCGATCGCAACCCTTAAACTGGTCGGGCAGACTCCGGACAACATTTCGTCGGAGGAGGAAGTGGTGACAGTTCGTGGAAATTCCGGACATCTTCCCAAAGACATTCCGGCGGAGGCTCTTCGGAAAGAAGCTTCGACAAGGAAATCGAAGCTGCACTACGCCTACAGCCCACCCATATAATTTCTTACGGGAGTTACTGCTGCGACTACCACAGCTATTTCACGTTCTACGAGACCTTCATTATCCCACCAGCTACATCAGCTTCGTCACCCCCATCAGCGTCATCGGCTTAATCAGTTTCGGCAGTATCATAGACTACGTTAAGCTTCATCAGCTACACCCGCATTATCGGCTACTTTAGCCCTATCTACCTGCGTCGGCAGCATCAGCTACATCAACTTCAGTGGCTTCGTAGACCAGTGTCATATTTGGGGTATGGAGCTCGTTCGTTGGGGCGGTTCCCAAAACGCGGAGCGCTGTAAGGTACGTAGTATGCTACAGAGTATGTGTGGCAGTACTATAGAAGTTACGTGATATGATTTGGAGTTCGGTACAACGCAAGGTTGACTTTGAACCTCGCATTTTCCCTTCTAAACGGCAGTCGTTACAACATATGATTGAATGGTTCATGAGGCTAACGTTTTGTGATTAAGAGCAGCCTGGAAGTATACACCAGCGCCCGCATGTATGAAAATGAGTTGACAAGCTCTACAGTGAAACATAACACCGGTTGCTACGACATTTCCCTGCGAACGCCTTTAAGGTTGGAGAACATGGGCTGGAGTTGATAGGCTCAACAGTGAAAGAGGACAAAGATTGCAGCGACATTCCACTGCACAAACTTTTCAGTGAGGAGCTATCTCCAGGAGAGGAGTAAAAAAAACACGGTATCTGGTATTTGTTTTAGACATTAACAGTTTTTGCGGAGGCAACTTCCAATGAGGGGACGTGTTAACAAAAAGGCACCAGCAGCCCATTGTCATGATCAAATTTCAGTAGAGACTGCAGTATAAGACCATAGAGCATCGTAGCAGTACTATAACCTGTTACTGTAAGTCACGATGACGCGTAGAACAATAGCAGCGGAGCCATCCCTGACTGTTCACGACCGGAAACGTCTCGTTTCTATAGATACCACACGCTTTCTACTGTAGAAGGAACGTTCTACTCGTACATACCTGGTAGATCATGTTCTAAGAGTATTCTAGAGCTGACAAATGTCGTTCAATATAAGTTCTACACGCTTCAGGCCTGTTGTAGGCTTCGATAGAGCATAGCAGAAATTATTCGATATGTCGTAGACTTCTAGAGCACAGCAGTACTGTACTCCAGATGACGAGACACCACAGTCCAGCACCCTATCTACTCTCTTTGAATTGTCTCATCTACTGTGATCTACTCTACTCTTCACTGAGTACGAGTACTCATATGGACGGCAAACGTCTAGAGTTTACCCAAGACGTTCTGGCCCGCAAGCGGTACATTGATTGAACATCAATCACCGTCTGTATTTTGAAAGCAGCAGCCAGGTAACTTAACCACTACTAGCACAAGCCTGTGCTACCACCTGCCAAGGGTGCACCAACATGATATCGCAAGAATAGGTACAGGTATCAATGTCTAACACATTCGCCTGTGTCTTTGCCCCGCTCACAACCTGCTAAACGTACTGTGTCCGTTGTTTGCGCGGTGCATGCATCCAGGAGGATAATGATGTTGCCAAGTTCGAGCCAACAGTGGGCGTGCGTTCCCATTCTCCGCAACCTGGGCACGATAGTAACGGTTGGTCTGGCCGTTATCGCCACGATGTTCCTGACAGAGTTGTTGCTGTGCATTTCCTTGAGCACTGGACCGGTCATCGTGGTAGTCCGTGGCATTGTTGCCTTAGTTTCCTCGGCAGTGCGCCGTGTCTCCACTTTTGTCCAAGCTACAAAGCAAGTTGCTGTGGACGTGTTTTGCTGCCTGGCCGAGATGTTCAGTGAAAGGAAGCTCCTGGTGGTAATAGTGTTTGTTGTTACTACTACTGCACCACTGTGCTTGCTGTCTGCACCACCCATAGTCGACTGAGTACAACTTCGTAATAATTGGATGGCCCGAGAAACGTCCAGTCCTTAGGTTTGCCGTCAAGCACTGTATTCCGTTGCTCTGTCGTCTGTCGTTGCATTTTCTAGTGCTGTGAGGTGATGTGTTGGCGTTTTGGTTTGTCGGTGAGAAGGTTCAGCTTTTGGTTCTTGAATTAAAGCCTGTTTTACCTGGCATAATATTGTGCTGGTGTACGATTGCCTGTATGTCTAGTCCATGGAATGTGGGTTTTGTTTCTTCTCGGCAATGGTCGGCCCGAGGAACGTCAAGTGTTTTCGGCATTTACCGCCAAGCACTGTATTTCGCTGTTCTGTCGTTGTATTTCTTAGCGCTGCGAGGTTAATTTGGGCGTTATTTTTGTCGGTGAGAAAGGTTCAGCTTGGGGTCTTGAACTGAAGTGTATTTTACCTGGTATAGTATGTACTGGTGTGCGATTGCGCGTGCCCATTGGCCTCTTCTGCCTGCCTCTCTACGGACTGGGGTTTCTTTGTTCTCGGCAATGGGCGGCCCGAGAAACGTCCAGTGTTTACGTTTTCCGTCGTAGC
This sequence comes from Laminaria ephemera, assembly GCA_036873875.1. Taxonomy (NCBI): domain Eukaryota; class Phaeophyceae; order Laminariales; family Laminariaceae; genus Laminaria; species Laminaria ephemera. The sequence goes on along the minus strand of JAYJMJ010088802.1, from coordinate 4,876 downwards.
AGTTAAAAAGTTAGCTCGTTGCACTGTCGTCGTTATTTTAGTGCTGTGAGGTGAGGTGATGTGTTGGCGTTTCGGTTTTGTCGGTGAGACGTTTCAGCTTTGGTTCTTGAACTGAAGCGTGTTTTACCTGGTATACCATGTACTTGTGTAAGCGTGTTTTACCTGGTATACCATGTACTTGTGTGCGATTGAGCGTGCCCATTGGCCTCTTCTACCTGCCTCTCTACGGACTGGGGATTCTTTGTTCTCGTCAATGGGCGGCCCGACAAACGCCCAGTGTCTACGTTTTCCGTCTAGCGCTTAAAACAATTAGCTCGTTGCACTGTCGTTGTTTTTTTAGTGCTGTGAGGTAAGGTGATGTGTTGGTGTTTTGATTTTGTCGGTGAGAACGTTTAGCTCTGGTTCTTGAACTGAAGCGTGTTTTATCTGGTACACTATGTACTGGTGTGCGATTGCGCGTGCCCATTTGCACCTTCTACCTGCCTCTCTACGGGCTGGGGTTTCTTTGTTCTCGTCAATGGGCGGCCCGAGAAACGCCCAGTGTTTAAGTTCTCCGTCTAGCACTTAAAAAATTAGCTCGTTGCACTGTCGTTGTGTTTTTAGTGCTGTGAGGTGAGGTAATGTGTTCGCGATTTGGTTTTGTTGGTGAGAACGTTTAGCTCTGGTTCTTGAACTGAAGCGTGTTTATCTGGTACACTTTGTACTGGTGTGCGATTGCGCGTGCCCGTTTGCCTCTTCTGCCTGCCTCTCTACGGACTGGGGTTTCTTTGTTCTCGTCAATGGGCGGCCCGAGAAACGCCCAGTGTTTACGTTTTCCGTCTAGCACTTAAAAACTTAGCTCGTTGCACTGTCGTTGTTTTTTTAGTGCTGTGAGGTGAGGTGATGTGTTCGCGTTTTGGTTTTGTTGGTGAGGAGGTTCAGCTCTGGTTCTTGCACTGGAGCGTGTTTTACCTGGTATACTATGCACTGGTGTGCGATTGCGCGTACCTACCTATTTGCCTCTTCTAGCTGTCTGTCTATGGACCGTGGGATTTGTTTTTCTTGTCAATGGGGGGCCTGAGAAACGTCCATTGCTTACGTTACCGTCAAGCACTGTATTTCGTTGTTCTGTCGTTGTATGTTTGGTGTCTGTGAGGTGATGGTTTGGCGTTTTGGCTTGTCGGTGACAAGTTTCAGCTTTGGTTATTGAACTGAAGTGCGGGACACGTGAATAATATGTATTGGTGTGCGATTGCGGATGGTCAGTGCCTATTCTCCCTGTCTGCCTGCACGGACACTGTGTGTTTTGTGATTGTGCTGCAGTTCATCGACGAAGCGATCGCCTGTTTTTCTCGGAATTCGGGTGGCCCCGAGAAACGTCCAGTGTTTATGCTTTCTGCTTATCACTTTACTTCGTTGATTTGGTCGTGTGTTGTTTGTGGGTGAGGTCATGTGTTGACGTTTTCGTTTGATGGTGAGAAGTTTCAGCTTTGGTTCTTGAACTGAAGCGTGTTATACCTGGTATATGTATGCGATTGTGCATTCCCATTAACCTCTTTTCTCTGTATGTGTCTGTGTGACACCGTAGCATGCCTGTTTTCGTTTGTCGAAATCGGAGTTCTCTTGATAACTACAGTAGGTATCGCTTTCTATTTTGCCTCCGCCCAATTCGTTGTCTATTGCGCTGATGGTTTGAGGTGTTGCAACAACTCTGGTTTGTGAATCATAGCAACGATATTCTTGCCGTGCCAAATGGTATGACCCTTTCGCGCTATTAGAGCTTTATTGGATGCATTTTGTACGCTACCAAGGTATTTGTTTTCATGCAGGGCGCCGCCTACCTTCCATGTGTTGTCAAGGTTCGTTACTGCTGTAGTTTGAACACCCTCAGGGTTTTTTTGAGTGCCCTCCGAGGATAAGGCATCGTGAACATGCAGAAAGGGGGTGCAGCTAAATTGGGTGGATTCTAATGCACAGGGATGGGGTGGAGGTACCCATGGAGAATGTTGTCATCATTTTGTAGTTCTGGGACCCAGAGGTAGAGATCAAATACGTTAAGTTTGGTCTTACCATCCGTCTACGAGTATAGTATAGTGTTGGTACACCCTTTCAGGTGGAATCACAGGCTTGCGGTGATAGTGGTTACACTACCTGGCTGGTGTCTGGAACGCAAATAATCAATTTCGTGTTGAAAGCGCCGCTTGCGGGCCAGAAAGTCAAAGAAGAAAGGACGAGAGAGAGAAATAAAAGGAAAGGGAAGAGTGACGAAGGTGGGCATAACCATCGTTGAACACCTCGGCAAGATATACCCTCTACGGCCGTATGCTCCCTACGGTCGTTGTACTGGCCGACCCAGAGCAATGACCCTTGTTGCTTGCTCGTGGAGGTCGATATATC
>JAYJMJ010088695.1:0-19132 GCA_036873875.1 Laminaria ephemera | reverse complement strand
AAGCGTGTATCGTTGCTGTAGATCTACCTGCGTTTGATCAGTTTTTAAGCTCGACGTAGAGTAAGGTAAAAGCGCCATGGATGGCGCGTTAGCGAAGCAGCACGGGGATGTGCGTCTGAGCGGCCTGGAGGAGCGTTGAGCTTCAAAATCCCGAAGGCACCCGAAGTGCTGTTCGGCCGCGAAAGTGTTTTTGGTAGGGGAAATCCCACTTGCCCCCGCAGGGCATACAACCGTTTAACAAGTTGGCTGCGCGAAAGCGCACTGCCCGCCCGCGCGCGTACTCCTGGCACTCAATCGCTAAGCGGGTCGTCAACTCACACAAGCACGGGGATCTGTCTCGCTGTAAACTAGCCTGCCGAGGATCGAAAATGGTTTCATTTCCGGCCCTGTTTGAATGATTTAAAATGTTGGCTTGATGGCAAATTCTAATGATAACGCGCAACTCGCGGTAGCGCGGCAGGCTCTCGATCAGCTACGCAATCGCTTGCTGGATCTTACGGCCCGAAACCGGCTGTTGAATTTTCGTCACAGCAAAAAAAGCAGCTTGCGTGTCGTTGATGAAATTCCAGATCAACTGCTCGGGTTGTTGTTGAGCGACAAAGAGCTGCGTTTTGCACCTGTGCCGGTGCCGACTCGTGAGAAGTTGATCGAAGCAGAATATTTGTCGATTGATCCTGAGTCCGGTGCTGACGTCAAACTGCGTGAACTCCCGACTGCAACCGAGTGGGCGGCCTACCTGGGTATAGAGGTCGATTATGAGCTCGCTGATCCCACTGCTGACCTGGCTGCTGATCCAGCTGTTGATCAGTCCGGTACAGGTCGCCGTGTTGAAGTGCAAACCGAGTTGTTTACCGATTCTGAGTTGCATTCCTCTGATCGTGAAGGCAGTCAACAAACCGAATCGCTAACTCCTGCGATGGGACCAGCCTCGCAGGTTGACGCGCCGCCGCCAAAACCTGTGGTTCCAGCAAAGCATAAAGACGCTGTTATCCAGACTCTACTGTATCCCGAGCACCTTGAAGCTGTGGTTCGCACACTGTTTCAAAAAGCTGAATCAGCGGTGCAGGAAATGGGGACCAACATACTTTATCTGTCGTTTGGTTTTCTTGAATGGTTTGAAGCAGATCACAGCGATACGCCGCGTATAGCTCCGCTGTTGTTATTGCCGGTCACCATAGAGAAAGGCCGCCTGAATAAACAGGCAGGCACGTTTGAATATCGGCTTTCCTATTCGGGCGAAGATATTGTTGCCAACTTATCTTTGCATGAAAAGTTAAAAAATGATTTTGGTCTGGCGCTGCCTGATCTGATTGACATTGAAGATGCAGAAGACCGATCGGTCACCGCTGAAACCTACTTTAAGCGAGTGATTGGTATTCTTGAAAAGTCCAAGCCAGACTGGTGCGTACGGCGATACGTGAGTTTGTCGCTGCTCAATTTCCATAAACTGTTGATGTACCTTGATCTTGACCCTGACAGATGGCCGGAAGACAGCGGGCTGGCCAGCCATCCGGTGGTAACACAGTTTCTGGGGGCAGATTATTCGAACGATTCGTCATCAGTAGACGGATTTTCTGCTGAGCACGACATTGACAACATTGACGATGTTCATCGCCGCTATCCGCTTATCTATGATGCTGACTCGTCTCAGCACAGCGCCATAATTGACGTGCTGGATGGCAAGAGTCTGGTGATAGAAGGTCCGCCGGGCACAGGTAAGTCGCAATCAATTACTAACCTGATTGCAGCGGCTGTCAGTGAGGGCAAGCGGGTACTATTTGTTGCAGAAAAGCTTGCTGCACTTGAAGTAGTGAAGAGCCGCCTGGACCGGGCTGGTCTGGGAGATTTCTGTCTGGAGCTGCATAGCCATAAGACTCAGAAGCGTCAGTTTTTGAATTCAATAGAGCAGCGGCTGAACGCGTTGGGTTCGTATCGGGATGCCGGTGAAATTGATGCAGATATCAATCGATACGAAAAATTGAAGCTGCAATTGAAGTCACACGTCGATCTGATCAGCACTGAATGGAAAGCATCAAAAGTCACCCCGTATCAGATCTTCACTGCAGCCACCCGGTATCGTGACAGCTTGCCGCTTGGCATAGATGAACTGAGCACGAATGATAGTACTGAACACAGTGAGTTGGCCGATTTTACCCCACATTCAAAACAGCTGGTGGAAGATCAAATTGATCGTTATCAGCAAGTGTTCAATTCAGTAGAAAGTCAGCTTCAAGAGATTGATGGAATTGTAGGTGCCGGATTAACTGATCATCCATGGTTTGGTGTAAGGCGCGATGACCTGTTGCATCAGGAGATCAATACGCTGACGTCTTCGCTTGAAGAGTGGCAGCGGTCGTTACAGAATTTGGTTTCGCTTCGGGATTCGTTTGCAGCTCAGCTTCAATGTGAACCTGTCGCTGTGGCAGACACAGTTGATTCATTGTCTGAGTTAGCCGCAGGTCTGCAAACGCTACCAGAGTTAAATGCAAACATATCCGTTGCAGCGTTGCCGAAGCTTGATCAGAAAACCTATGTGGCGTGTCAGGATGAATTGGCGCAGTTTGAAAAAATGCATCTGGCTGGCGATGCACTGTTACCGGCGATAAGGGCGCAAATTGCAGACGGGACTTTTCAACCTGAAGCCATGCAAGTCTGTTCAGACAAGTTGTGCAACCGGCTACTGGGTAGTGTGACACTGGGCGACGCAGCTCAGGTGATGTTGCAGGGCACCACTACACTCGCTGATGGTAACGTGCTGTACCAGCAGTTACGACAAGCCGCTATCGGTGTGGCGGCGGAAACACAGACGGTTCTCGGCCATACCAGTATGGAAAGTATTGAGCTTTCCCGTAAGTTTCTCAATGCACTTGGCGATCTGGATCCCCGCCTCAGTGAAATACGCCATCCACGTTTGGAAAATAACCAGATTGATTCTGTGCTTGAACAGCTGGCAGTGGATGTGGCTTCAGTGCACCAGCAGCGGGAATCGCTTGCGTCGATATTTAATATCCGGCAGTTAGGCGATGAAGTAGCGCTTCGTGAGTTGCAAGAGACGCTTGATAAAGGCGGCTTGTTGGGGTGGTTAAGTAGTGAATGGCGAGCTGCCCGAACCGTACTAAAGAATATTGCAGTATCAGATTCAGTAAGTGTCGGGCGCTTGCGAGAGAATCTGCCCCGCGCAGTTCGTTTCGCAAGTGAGTGCTCTGCAATTAATAACCATACAGAGTGTGCACAGCTTCTAGGTGAGCAGTTTGATGGTGTTAATACCGACACCGACGGATTGTTGCAACTAAGGCAGTGGTACATCAATGCTAAGGCGGAATTTCCACCAGCGATGTATCGCGGCTTAGTTGGAATCCCGTTTGATGCAGAGTTAAGGCTGCGTCAGATGATTGATCGCGGAGCCCCTGCAGTAATGCAGAAGTTAGTGTTGTCCGTTAGAGAAATACGGCCGGCACTGTTGCGCGGTGATCTTTTGCACAATGATGACATACCTCTGCTAGGCGAGGGTGGAGCGTTACAACCCTTGTGTTCATTGCTTGATTGTACCGTCCCTGAACTCCGTCAGGTGTTTGGTAGTAGTAACGTGACAGTGGCAGAGATTAACGATCAACTGATCACTGCCGATTCATTAGCCACTGCTCAAACGCACTGGGCTCATACCGTTGAGTCCGACAGCGCAATGCAGCAGGTGTTTCAGGTCGATATCAGGGCCTTGCAAAGAAACGGCGCTGAACACAGCACAATACATTCGACAATCGAGTTCGTCGCAGACTTACAGGCGTGTACCGTATGTGATGCTGTGAAAACCACGTTAATGCAATCGCCCAGGCAGTATACGCTGGATGAGTTGCGTTCCGTAGCTCCGGAGCTATCGAGTGGCGTGGACAGTTATCATGATAAGCGTGCCGCTTTTTTTGAAATCGGTGATGTGTCAGATGTTGACTGGCATGTGCATTGTGGCGATGACCTGAATCTGCTTACCCTGCGCAATAACAATGCGTTGAATAATAAATCGTCGCTTATGCAATGGATGAGCTACAAAGTTACTGCAGGTCAACTTGCTGCACATGGGCTGGCCGGGGTAGTACGCAACTGTGAGCAGGGTGAATTGCCGACACACCTCATTGGCGAGGCCTATCTTGCGATTGCGTACGATCAATTGGCGCGCGAAGTCCTGCGTGAAAGTCCGGCGTTAGCCGAGTTTTCAGGTGACATACAACAATCACTAAGAAGCCAGTTTGCCGCAACGGATAAAAAAATACAGCAACTGCAGCGTGAGCGAATAGCCTGGAGGTCTGATCAAAACAAAGTCCCCGAGGGAGTCAGCGGCGCCTATGTCAGTGAGCTTACCGAGTTGAAGTTATTGCGGCATGAATGCAATAAAAAAACGCGTCACATACCCATTCGGCAGTTGCTGTCACGTGCATCAAATGCGCTGGTACAGTTGAAGCCTTGCTTTATGATGGGGCCTTTGTCCGCGGCACAGTATTTAAAACCCGGTCAAATTGAATTCGATCTGGTGATCATGGATGAAGCATCGCAAATAAAACCGGAGGATTCATTGGGTGTCATCGCCCGTGGGCAGCAACTGGTTGTCGTGGGCGATCCCAAGCAACTGCCACCAACTAACTTTTTTGATCGGGTGGAGGATGATGAAGACGAAGAATCCACCGTGCTTGGTGAACAGGAAAGTATTCTGGATGCTACGATCCCCATGTTTAACAGCCGTCGGCTGCGATGGCATTACCGGTCGCAACATGAATCATTGATTGCGTTCTCCAATCAAAATTTCTATGACAGTGATTTGGTGTTGTTCCCGTCACCGGCAAGGCAGTCTGAAGAGTTCGGCGTTAAGCATGTGCCGGTGAACGGCCTATTTGTTAATCGTACAAATGTTCAGGAAGCCGATGCAATTGCCGATGCTGTCGCAGTGCATTTTCAGAAATATCCGCAAGACACTGTTGGTGTTGTAGCAATGAATAGTAATCAGCGTGTGCTGATCGATGCGACTCTTGAAAGTAAAGCCAAAGACGATCCCATCCTGCGCGAAGCGCTTGAGCGAAACCAGGAATCTGAAGAGCCTCTGTTCATAAAAAACCTTGAGAACGTTCAGGGGGATGAGCGCGATGTGATCTTTATTTCGATGACCTATGGTCCGCCGCAGGAGGGGGCAAGGGTCTACCAGCGGTTCGGGCCGATTAACTCTGATACCGGTTGGCGACGTCTTAATGTGTTGTTGACGCGTTCTCGGAAGCGTATGCGAATTTTCACGTCTATGTCGTCCAGCGACATTGTCGCGGGTGAATCCAGCCGCCGTGGTGTTGTAGCGTTGCGTGATCTGTTGGCCTTTCTGGAAACGGGCATTGTGCACAATACCCGGCACACTGGCCGGCAACCGGACAGTGACTTTGAAATTTCGGTCATTGATCGGCTTGAGAAAAAAGGCTACAGCTGTATACCGCAGATCGGGGTAGCCGGATTCTTTATTGATATCGCAGTGGTTGATCCGTCGAATGACGGACACTATCTAATGGGTATTGAATGCGATGGTGCGACCTACCATTCTGCACGAACGGTCCGTGATCGTGACCGGTTACGGGAAGCAGTACTGGAACGTCTTGGCTGGCGGATACGCCGGATTTGGTCAACCGATTGGTTTAAAAATCCGGACGCTGAAATACAGCGGATTGTCCATGAGCTTGAAGGGCTGAGTCACAATAGTCGTTCGGTTGTAGCTGCGAATGAAGTGGTGCCTGTTGATTCAGGCGATGTCCCGATACTGCCCGCTGATGAGTCTGAATTGCCTGTGCCGATTGTGGCCGAAGCAGAGCCCGAACAATCTGTACCCAAAGATACTACTAGCCCGGCTGTAGTGACCGACTTGCCACAAGCGCTCGTGAAGCTTGCCCGGGAAATTGAAGTTGAGTTCCCGGATCATACTTCGAGGCAGCGATTGCTGCGCGCGTCAATGCAGGAAGCATTGATTGAGTTCAAGCCGGTGACGGTTGAGGAATACGAAGAAAAGGTTCCTGGATTCCTGCGTCGTTCCATTGCTGTTGCTGAAACTGATCGGTACCTTGAGCAGTTATTAGCGGTTGTGTCTGCTAGCTTGTCAGGCAAGTAGCATTTGTAACATCGTATTGAGTGTGTATCGGTGCATTTATGGATATTAGAAAAGCCACGTTGGAAGATCTGAGCGATGTTGTTGATGTGCTTCGAAGGTCCCGTCAGGAGTATTTGCCATTTGCGCAGTCTCCACACTCGCCAGAGAACATACGCCGGTGGGTAAGCGGGATTCTGATACCCACGGAACGCGTGATGTTGGCGGAAATAGATGACGCGGTGGTCGGCGTTTTGGCAACCTCAATCTCAAATAAAATCGGGTGGGTTGATCAGCTCTATCTATCTCCGGGCCAGGTCCGGCGTGGTATCGGATCAACACTTCTGCAATACGCACTGGATGATTTACCCCGACCGGTCCGGCTTTGGACCTTTCAGCAGAACCACCGGGCGATCGGGTTCTATGAGCATCATGGTTTCAAGGCAATCCAATACACCGACGGCTCTGCTAACGAGGAAAAGTGCCCGGATATTCTTTTTGAGCTTATTTAGTTCGCAGATGGCTGTCCGGGAATGGCGGGCGAACAAGTGGGTGTGAGATACGCAAGGGATGTCTCGATCCATACTGGCGAATAGACGCTCTTCTTTGACGTCGTGATCGTAAAAACCTGCCGGAAAGAACGCGCCGATACTAGATAATCTATCCTGGACAGCCACTGGCAGTGGTCGATTTTTCGGTTTTCGTATCTTGTGCGATAATAAACTTCAGCGAAATCCCACTTCGCCAGTCTATTGACTATACTTAAATAAAGATGCGCTTTTACTGGTCCTGCGGTGATCAGGCGAGCGCCAATAAGAATAAAAGCAGACCTCCCATCGGCCGCGACCGGTTGCCGGGTGGTTTAGATCGGGCTATCCATCATTGAACTCCCATTGCCGATGTTTATGACTGCACGTATTTTCCAGGGCCGACGTCGTACGGTCAGTCTGGTCGGGCTGTGCTGTCTGCTGGGCGCGTTTGTGTCGTCGTCCGGTGCCCAGACTGATTCTGATTCCTCTTCGCGGATAAAAAAGCTCAGTGTGGTGATGCGCGGGCTCGAGATCGATCACCGAAAGAATGTGCAGGGTATGTTGGAGCTGTGGGCATTCAATGAGAAACGTATACCATCGGTGGCGCGACTGCGGTTCCTGCATCGACAGGCACCAGAACAGATTAGAGCCGCTCTTCGTCCGTTCGGTTATTACCGGGCAACTGTAGAGGCTGACTTGTCTGATCTGGGAAATCAGTGGCAAGCGTTTTACCGGGTTACACCGGGTGATCGGGTAAAAGTGGTGAGCGATCCAAAGATTGCATTGAATGATGTGGTGGTTGATTGTGAAGATTTTCGATACAAACCCTACAATCGAAAGAGTTTGTTGCCTGATATAAAAGTTGAAGATGATCAATTCAACAAGCACAAAGACCTGGTCACAGTCTTTTGTGCGGCACGTGAGAAGGCGGATCTGCGTAAAGGCGAGCCACTTGATCAGCAGGCGTATGATGCGCTGAAACAAACTTTGCAATCTGCTGCCAGTCGATTGGGCTACTTTGATGCGACATTTTCAAAGCATCAGATCCGCATAGATATAAAAGCCTACACCGCGGAAGTCTTTCTTGAAATGGATCCCGGTGAACGTTATCGAATCGGTGAAGCGCAGCTGACGCAAGACAAAGAATGGATTTCAACGGGCTTGCTGGACAAGTACGTTGAACTGCAGGATCAGGACTACTTTCACGCGGGGGCCTTGCAAAGCTTACAAAGCGATTTAACCAACTCTGAATATTACAAACAAGTTGATGTTAAAGCGTCAGTGCAGGATGCGGATGGTCTTGAAATTCCGGTGCAGGTGGATCTTACCCATATTAAGCCACGTGAGTACGTGTTCGGGGTTGGTTATGGAACCGATACACTTGCACGGGCCAAGGTGGGTGTTACCGGGCGCAGAGTCAATTCGCGCGGGCATCAATACACGGCTGAAGGGCGGGTCTCGCAGATTGGCTACGGAGTAGCAGCAGAATACACTATCCCTACAGGTGATCCCCGGACCGACAGCTATGGTTTCAATCTGGGTTTTGACCGCGACGATTCAGACGTACGCGATACGCTATCGTTTAGTCTTGGTGGGAACTATCAGTTTCGTGATGACTTATGGTTTAAATCTTATGCGCTGGACTATGTGGTTGAAAAGAAGTACGAGCTTGGTGAAGAATCAGAAACAAGCACGCTGCTGATTCCCAGTCTGGACTGGACACGTACTTTCCCGGCCGAGCTTGAAAAAAGAATAAATACGATTAATGGTACGTGGTTGCAACTGACGTTACGCGGAGCCACGAAATCAATTCTGTCCGACACTTCCTTTGTGCAACCTAGAGTCTCTTTAAAATGGATCAACTCGTTTGAGAGCAGGCACCGGTTAATTGCCAGGGCCAGTGCCGCCACCACATGGGTCGAGGACTTTGATAAATTGCCATTGTCGCTGCGATACTATACCGGCGGCGACAGTTCCGTTCGCGGCTATCGATTCGAACAAATTGCTCCGGTCAACGAAGATGACAAGCCGTTGGGCGGAAAGCACTTGCTGGAAGCAAGTATTGAATATGAAATCCCTTTTAAAGAAAATTTTAGCTGGGCATTTTTTAGCGACATTGGTGATGCTTTTGATAAGTCACCGGAACTAAGGCAGGGGATAGGGGTTGGTTTAAGATGGCGATCACCGATCGGCCCGATCCGTTTCGATTTGGCTCGTAGCCTGGATTCACCGGGTGAAGGAAATGTAAGGCTGCACTTTTCACTGGGGCCGGACTTATGATGGTAGTAAAGCGAGTTGGTTTGCTTTTTCTATTAGTGCTTCTGTTGCTCCTGGCTGTACTCGCTTACGCTACGATGACTCATGGTGGTATGCAGCGATTATTTTCACTGGGTCAGAGCTACGCGCAAGGTGAATTAAGTTGGGGTGAATCGACCGGTAGTCTTATTGGTCCTGCCACACTCGACGATGTATTGTTTGTCAGTGACACAGGCGCGTCGGTCAAGATAGACAAAGCCGGCTTTGACTGGAAGCCGGGTAAGCTGTTCAAACGCACACTTCAGGTAGATGAAGTTTACCTGAACAATGTAACCGTCAGGCTCCCTCCGCCGTCGGAAAAATCCGATGAACCTACAGAACCGTTTCAGCTTCGCGACCTCGCTTTGCCTTTGGCGGCTGATGTCAGGGATGTCAGCATCGAGAACATCATGGTCTACCCCCATGGCGCAGACGAACCGATAATAATTGATTCTGTGAAGCTCAGTGCCGGTGGTCGTGACGATGCCTTGACCCTGGTTGAGTTAGCGGTAGCCGCACCGCAGGGTGAGCTCAGCATGGACGGTAGCGTAAACACCAGTGGTGACTGGCCAATAGATCTTCATCAGAAATGGCGTTTTGATCATCCGCAATTCGGAGAGTTCAATGGTCAGGGCACAATGCTTGGTGATATCCAATCGCTACGTGTACAGCATAAGGTTGATGGTGCAGCACAAGTGACCATCGATACGATCGTTAATGATGTTACGGCTGAGTTGTCGTGGGACGGAACGGTCGCGGTGAATAGTGATGATCTCGGCGTGTTTGCAGCGTCTATGAATGAGGTGCCGTTGGTGGTTGATATGAAGACCAGCGGGACCCTGCAGCAATACAAGGCTGCCGGGGTAGTCAATACCGATCTGGTTCAGACAGGACCACTGAAAGTTGACTATCTGGTCAGCGGTTCGCTTGATGAATTAGTAATAGATAATGCTACGGTCAATCCAACAGAATCGACTGCTGTGGCGAAAGTAGAAGGGACCTTGCGTTTCGCAGATTTACACAGTGAAATTATTGTAAATTGGACCGATGTTCCCTGGCCGCTACTCAGTGATCAGGCCTCGGTTGGTGATAACGCATCGACCGCTGCTGCGGTATCCCAAGCACCAATTGTTCTCAGTCCGGATGGCAAGCTTGTCTTTACCGGCACACCTGAAGACTTTGATGTCAAAGTCGAGTCCGAAGTTCAGCAAGACGCCGCCGGTGCGCTAGGGGTAGCACTGCATATCGATGGTGATCCTAAAGTAATAAATATCCAGTCACTCAAGGTCGATTCACTTCAGGGGGATACCAGTCTTGATGTTGCAGGGACAATTGATCTGCAGCAGCAGAATGTTGATATCAGCGGCGACTGGACTGATCTGGTGTGGCCGCTAACAACATCCGATGAACAGCCAGTAGTGTTCAACAGCGATACAGGAAAGTTTAGTGTTAAAGGGCCTCTTGATGATTATCAGGTGGCAGCGGAATTATCGGTCGCAGGTAAAGATATTCCCGACGGACAATGGGAGCTGACCGCCGATGGAAATACCGAATCTCTGGACAATATAGATCTGCAGGGTCAGACGCTGGATGGCAGTGTCACTGGTACCGGTAACGCGCTGTGGACGCCTGTGCCGGAATGGAATATCGAGATGACAGCCGATCAGATAAACCCTGCGGTTAAGTGGCCGGGCATCGAAGGCAATATCGGGATGGTAGTGCGCTCAACAGGAAAAATAGTAGAGTCCGGTCCCGAGGTGAATGTAAAGATTGTTGAGGTTAATGGCAGCTACCAGCAGCAACCGCTGCAAGGCACCGGTGAACTAAATATTGTCGGCGGAAATGTTTTAGTCGAGCAACTGAACATTCAGGCTGGTGTGGCTTCGCTGGATGCCAATGGATCTCTTGGCGAAGAGTTGGCGCTCGACTGGAAAATAAATGCCCCGGCGCTTGAAAAAATTCTACCGGGATTGCAGGGTGATGTTGATATCAAAGGTAAGGTAGCAGGGTCTGTAGAAAGCCCGGCCGCGGACTTTACGGTTGATATTAAAAACCTTACCTCCGGTGATATAGAAGTGGCGAGTATCAGTGGTGCAGGTTCACTGGATTTAAGTGGTAGTGCGCAATCTACGTTGAAGGTTGATGTCACTGATATTACAGCCGCCGGTCAGGAATGGGAGTCGTTGCAAATTAACGGATCGGGTTCCCCTGAAAAACACCAGATCGGATTGACTCTTGGTGGAGAGCACGCAGATTTAGCAGTCGGTGTTGATGGTAGTTTGTCAGGTGATAAGTGGCAGGGATCGCTTGAGAAGATCGATGTATTAAAAACAGTCATTGGAGACTGGAAGCTTGAAAAGCCGGTAGCCATAGAAGCCAGTGCCAGCGCACTGGAGGCAGAAGAGCTTTGCCTTGTGAGTGATCCTTCATCGTTGTGTGTTGACGGGCAGTGGAGTTCAGTGGCCGGCCTTGCGGCAGAGATTGAGTTAACCGAGCTCAATGGTAAAAGGTTCAGTGACTTTCTACCGCCTGATCTCGAACTTGATGCCAGTCTCGGTGGCACCGCCAGCGTTGTAGTCGATGCCGCTGGAAAGCCCACAGTAGTGGCCGACTTAACGATTCCCGGGGGCAACATAAATTACCTTGATACCGGTGAGCCGGTAAGTGACAAGCTCGGGCAAAGCCGAATGCAGTTTGAATTGCGTAACGATGATCTAAAATCTAAAGTTGATCTGGATCTTGGGCCGATCGGTACGGTAAACGCTGACACGGTTATTGGTGGTCTGTCGACAACTAAAAACTTAAGCGGAACGGTTAAGACAGACATCGAAGACATGTCTCTGGTGAGTGCGTTTGCACCGAATTTGCAAGCGGTTGACGGTAAGTTTGATACCGACATGAAGCTCGGTGGGACGCTTGATCAACCTCAGGTTGTTGGTGAGACCGGACTGAATGGTCTGGTAACAGAAGTACCAGCCATCGCAATGAAAGTACTTGATGGCACAATGAAGGCTGAAAGTGATGGCAAAGGCGGACTGATCATCACCGGTGAAGCAACTTCCGGAGACGGCAAGCTTGAAATCAAGGGGCTGGTAAATCCGGCGACGGGAGATCTTGACCTTACGATTAAGGGAGAACAATTTGAGGTTGCTAACACGGCCCGTCAACGAGCAGTAATAAACCCTGATCTAAAAGTGAAGATCAGTGGTGAAAACGTCACGGTGACTGGCGCCGTGCATATCCCGTCTGCGTATATCGAAGCGGGTGGTGCAGACGCTCTGGTAACAGAATCAAGTGATGTGGTGATCGTCAATTCAGATGACGACAGTTTAAATTCGAAACCCGAAAGTCAGATAACGCTTGATGTCAAAGTCACTTTAGGTGATGACATCCGTGTTAACGCAGGTCCGTTTGATGGTGCTCTGGCCGGTGGGCTGACGGTGCAACAACAACCCGGTCGTGTGCCGACAGGATCTGGTGCCATTGAAGTAGTAAGCGGTGATTTTCTGGTGTACGGCCAGAAGCTGACGATGGAAACCGGTCGTGTTCTATTTGGTGGCGGCCCGGTCGACAATCCGGCACTTGACCTTTACGTGGCCAGAGATGTTACAGCGTATGATGTAAAAGCGGGTGCGCGAATCCTTGGTACTGCCCAGGCACCGTTGCTACAGTTGCAGTCGGACCCTGTGCAGACTGATGCTAATACTTTGTCTTATATTCTATTCGGAAAGCCCGAAGGTACTGTCGGGGTGAGCTACACGCTGGGTAAATTTATCACACCGGATCTCTATGTCAGTTACGGGATCGATTTAATTGATAAAGTAAGAACGTTCAATCTTCGTTACAAAATAAGTGAACGGCTAGCGTTGATTGGCACCAGCAGTGCCAGTGTCTCGGGCGCTGATCTTATTTATACAATGGAACGCTAGGTCCGCTGAGCGGGAAGTTCACTATCTAAATTCTCGCTGCCATCGTTGTTCAGAGCAGCGGAATAAAGCAGGTCAGGCGCATCGGGTTTTCACAACTCAGCGATGTTGTCAGTGGCGAAGATATCAGTGTTGTGAAGTTTCCCAATGGCTTCACTGGTAACACACTAGTAGTGCAGTTTTAATAGCTCGCTATGGATCATATACCGGCTATTCCATAACCCCCGATAGCTTTGTGGGTGTAACGGGACGGGCTCGGGGTTGTTTATAGTTAACAAATTAACTGTTAACGGGACAAGTTGATCAAGAGTCCTGGCTGCGTGTAATTCCTGGCTGTGCCGCGCCAAAAAGTTTCAAATTCGACTAGCGCTTGTCTATGAACGATGTATATACTGCATATTGGTAGATCAACTTCCTTCCAGCGCGCGCTGTGCGATCACACCTCGATCCCGTTGCGTGCACCTATGTCAGGGTATTCTCGCTGACTAAAAAATTTCAAAGCATCGCCAGAGCCTTTGACATCAATTTTTTGTATGAGAATCTAAATGCATATTTGTATACCTAAAGAAGTATATGAGGGGGAATGCCGTGTTGCGTTAACTCCTGAGACCGCGGTCCACATTCAGAAGCTGGGTCATACCATTAGTATAGAAGCAGGTGCTGGTGAAGCCGCAAACTACAGTGACCAGGTCTATCAGGATGCGGGCGTCAAGGTAGTTGATGATACTCGTGGGCTCTGGGCAGGTGCCGATGTCATTATGAAAGTAAGGGCGCCCGGTTCTCACCCGCAACTCGGTGATGAAATGTCCCTGTTGAAGGATAACAGCACGCTGATCAGTTTTATCTGGCCTGCGCAAAATGAAGCGATGCTAAAAGCACTTGCCGATAAAAACGTGACTGCGCTGGCTGTCGATTCAGTGCCCCGTATTTCACGTGCGCAAAAACTGGATGCACTTAGCTCGATGGCAAACATCGGCGGGTACCGCGCTGTAGTAGAAGCGGCAAATCACTTTGGACGCTTCTTTACCGGCCAAGTCACAGCTGCGGGCAAGGTGCCGCCAGCCAAGGTGTTGGTCATTGGTGCCGGAGTTGCCGGTCTGGCAGCGATCGGTGCTGCCCGCGGAATGGGAGCGATTGTCAGAGCGTTTGACACCCGTCCCGAAGTGAAAGAGCAGGTCGAAAGCATGGGCGCTGATTTCCTGGAGCTGGAGTTCGAGGAAGACGCCAGCGGTGAAGGCGGCTATGCGAAAACAATGAGCAAGGAGTTTATTGAAGCCGAGATGGCGCTTTTTGCCGAGCAAGCCAAAGAAGTCGATATCATCATTACTACGGCACTGATACCGGGTCGGCCAGCACCTGAGTTAATCAAAACTGAAATGGTGGAATCCATGAAGCCCGGCAGCGTCATTGTTGATCTTGCAGCCGAGCAGGGCGGCAACTGTAAGCTGACGCGCGCTAATGAAGTGATTAAACACGGGGGTGTAACACTCATTGGCTATACCGACTTGCCCAGTCGAATGGCGGCACAATCCAGTCAGTTGTACGGAACAAATTTGCGGCACTTATTAACTGATCTGACTCCGGACAAAGACGGTGTCATCAACGTTAATATGGACGATGAAGTAATTCGTGGAACGACTGTTGTAAATGGTGGTGAAGTCACCTGGCCGCCGCCAGCGCCTAAACTGAGTGCGGCACCGAAACCTGCCACAACACCCGCAGCAGTCGTGCAACAAGCACCGGCTGAATTGACAACGTTTCAAAAATTACGCGGCACCATCATAACGGCTGCAATTGCGATTCTCGCCATATTTGCAGTGGGGTCAGTTGCACCCGCAGAATTCATGAGTCACTTTACGGTGTTTGCTCTGGCGTGTTTTGTTGGATACCAGGTCATCTGGAATGTGACGCCATCTCTTCATACTCCCTTGATGAGTGTAACTAACGCAATCAGCGGAATTATTGTGGTGGGGGCGTTGTTGCAGATTTCTTCACCTTCAGGGTTTGTCGTGTTTCTGGCAGCGATAGCAGTACTGGTCGCCTCCATCAATATCTTTGGTGGTTTTCTAGTCACTCAGCGCATGCTGAAGATGTTCAGAAAGTAGGAGATCAGATAAATGAATACTGGAATGGTTAGCGCAGCGTACATAGTTGCAGCAATTTTATTTATCCTGAGTCTTGCAGGACTGAGTAACCAGGAAACTGCTCGTCGCGGAAACTGGTTTGGCATGGCGGGAATGGTGATAGCCATACTTGCCACCGTGTTCAGCGGCAACGTAAGCAGTTATGGATTGCTGATTGTCATGGTCGTTGTGGGTGGAGCCATCGGTGCATTTTTGGCGACCAGGGTGCAAATGACACAAATGCCTGAGCTTGTGGCCATACTGCACAGCTTTGTTGGTCTTGCTGCTGTGCTGGTCGGGTTTGCCAGTTACTTTGATCCTGATATTCACTTCAGTGGTGCAGAGCTCACCATCCATAATGTTGAGATTTATCTGGGCATATTGATCGGTGCAGTAACTTTTACCGGATCAGTGGTGGCGTTTGGAAAGCTCAATGGAAAAATAGGAAGCAAGCCGTTAATGCTGCCGTATCGGCACCTGTTGAATCTGGGCATCGGTGTGTTGTGTTTGTTCCTGTTGTTTCTGTTTCTTGCCGCGGGCGGTAAGGGATTTGGATCAATGGTGCTGGTGATTATGACGATACTGGCATTGGTATTTGGCATCCATATGGTGATGGCTATTGGTGGTGCGGATATGCCGGTAGTGATATCGATGTTGAATAGTTATTCGGGATGGGCGGCTGCGGCCACCGGCTTTATGTTGTCTAACGATTTATTGATCATAGTGGGTGCGCTGGTGGGTAGTAGTGGTGCGATTCTCAGCTACATCATGTGTCGGGCCATGAATCGACAATTTCTCAGTGTGATTATGGGTGGTTTTGGTGCAGCGCCCACCGCCAGCGGAGACGATGATACTGAAGAGCAGGGAGAGGCTAATCCTATTTCTGCGGATGAAGTTGCTCAGTTGCTGGTTGATGCGCAGGAAGTAGTCATTGTTCCCGGCTACGGGATGGCGGTCGCGCACGCACAACACCCGGTTTCAGAGTTGACCAAGGCATTGAAGGAAAAAGGGATCAACGTCCAATTTGCTATTCATCCTGTGGCTGGACGAATGCCGGGTCATATGAATGTACTGTTGGCAGAAGCCAACGTGCCATACGATCTTGTTCTGGAGATGGATGAAATCAACGACGACCTCCCGGAAGTCGACGTCGTGATCGTGATCGGCGCTAACGACATCGTCAATCCCGCTGCGCTTGATAATCCAAACAGCCCGATTGCCGGCATGCCGGTATTGGAAGTCTGGAATGCTAAAACTGTGATTGTTTCGAAACGTAGTATGGCTACGGGATATGCAGGTGTCGAAAATCCGCTATTCTTTAAAGAGAATACGCGTATGCTGTTTGGTGATGCAAAGGACAGCGTAGAGGCAATTCGTCAGGCCATCCGGTAACGTATCGTTTTGCCCGGGAATTGTATTTCACACTATTTATAAACTCCCGGGAGTAACGATTCATGGTTAATTTTTTTAAGGCGGCACTTGTCGTTTCGGTATTGTCTTTTTCTCTCAGTTCTCTGGTCAGGGCAGAGGGTGAATTAACAGGGCTCTGGAATACAGAAAAGTCAGACGAAGGCGCCTGGTTGACGGTTGATATACAGCCTTGTGGTGATAGGTTGTGCGGCACAATTGTCGAAGCGCATGAAGCAAAAGACGCATCAATTGTCGGCACTGAAATGATCAAGGGAATGAAAAAGAAATCAGACACTGCCTATTCAAAAGGCAAGATCTACGCACCCGATACAAAAAAGTGGTACAAGTCGAAAATGAAACTCAAAGACGGTTCTCTGAAAGTATCAGGGTGTGTTCTGGGTGGCGTAATCTGCCGCTCACAAACCTGGACCCGTGCTAACTAGTGGCACCAACCCTGAAGGTAACAGCACAGGACTAATGGTGCTGTTTCTCGTGACTTCGGATCGCACGCCACTCAGGCGTGCGATCGCCGGCAATATCATTAGCTGATTATTGTACGCTCCCGTCTCTGCGCGCTGTACGCGTGACTCTTTTGTTGTCTATACTGCAAGGCCAATTTAACCTTCACTGGCCCTGCTATGCGTAATCTGGAAGCACCCGGACGTTCCCCTGTTCACTCACCTAACGGGATGGCGGCAACCTCTCATCCGCTATCCAGCCAGGCAGCAATTGATATTCTCAAACAAGGTGGTAACGCTCTTGATGCAGCGATAGCGGCTTGTGCAGTGCAATGTGTTGTAGAGCCTCATTCAACCGGTATTGGCGGGGATTGTTTTTGTTTGTATGCGCCTAACGGCACTGCGAATGTTATCGCCTACAACGGTTCCGGACAGACGCCGGCAGCGGCCACGGTCGAGTGGTATCAACAGCAGGGCATCACCGCCATAGAGCGCCAGTCACCACATTCAGTGACGGTGCCGGGTGCTATAAACGCCTGGGCTCAATTGAACGCTGATCACGGGGTTCTGTCGCTGGCTGAGTTATTAGAACCCGCCATTGCGTTTGCCCGCGATGGTTACCCGGTGTCGTCACGAGTCAGTGTGGATTTTGAATCACAAATATCGTTGCTAAAGAACGATAAAAACGCCGCGTCTGTTTTTCTGAAGGACGGTAAAACTCCAGCGGTAGGAACTATGCACCGACAACCCGCGTTAGCCGCTACGTTAAGTGCTATTGCTGAACACGGTCGCGATGCTTTTTATCATGGAGAAATTGCCAGTGATATGGTCGACTACCTTCAGGAGCTAGGTGGTTTGCATACACTGGACGACTTTGCGTCAGTTACCGGTGAATACGTCGATCCGATAAAAACACGATACAGAGATTATGACGTTCATCAGGTGCCACCAAACGGACAGGGTATCATTGCGTTGCAGTTGCTGAATATCGTTGCTGACTTTGAAGTAAAAGCGGGCGAGGCACTGTCGGCAGACAGATTACATCTGGAAATCGAAGCTGGCCGGATGGCTTACCAGGATCGAAACCTCTATGTTGGTGATCAGAATAAGGCCGGTGTCCCGGTGGAGTGGATGCTATCAGCTGAACACGCTGATGAAATGCGCGCTGCAATCGATCCGGAAAAAAAGTTGGCTGAACTGCCTTTGTTCAGTGCACCGAAACAACAAAGCACAGTGTGTCTGAGTGTGGTTGATAAGGACCGCAACACCTGTAGCTTTATTAATTCTATTTTTCATTCGTTCGGCAGCGTTCAAATGGCGCCAAAGTCAGGGGTAATGTTGCACAATCGTGGTGAATCGTTTGTAGTCGAGCCGGGACATCCTAATTGCATCGGCCCCGGTAAGCGACCCATGCACACGATTATTCCCGGAATGGTGACACAGGGAGATCGCGTGGTGATGCCATACGGTGTGATGGGCGGGCATTATCAGGCCTACGGGCACATGCAGTTTCTATCAAGATTTCTGGACTACGGCATGGATATCCAGGAGGCACAGGACGCGCCCAGAATCTTCCCGGTACCCGGGAGTGATGAAGTAGAAATAGAGGCCACCCTCGATGGCGAAACACTATCTGCTTTGCGTGAGCGTGGTCATAACATCGTTCATCCGGAAAAACCCATTGGCGGTTCGCAGGCGATCTGGATCGACTGGGAAGAAGGGGTACTAACAGGTGGTTCTGATCCGCGAAAAGATGGTTGCGCGATCGGGTATTAATTCAAGTTATAACGGTTTAATTTTGGAGGTTAACCTTGTCGATATATTCTTCCGTAGTCGTCGCGCTTATTGCTTTATTGCACTTGTACATTTTATGGTTTGAAATGTTCAAGTGGACCAGCAAGGGGCCGAAGATTTTTAAAGACTTTCCTGCCGACCTCTTTGAGCCAACCAAAGTCATGGCCGCGAATCAGGGCTTATACAATGGGTTTCTGGCGGCAGGTTTAATCTGGTCCCTGTTTATAGTAAATAATGAATGGCAGCATAATGTGGCGTTGTGTTTTCTGTTATTTGTTTTGGTTGCCGGAATTTACGGGACCGCGACGGCGTCGAAAAGAATTTTCTTTGTGCAAGTAGTACCTGCCGCAGTGGGCATTGCCTGTTTGTTTCTGACTTGACGGTATGAGCCACTGTTTGGTTAATTGCCAAAATTCAGATCGATAGTTAATTGGCCGGGCACGCGATCAACGATGAGTCGTCAAATGTGCGAATTGCAATTGCTGCCATTGTA
>JAYJMJ010088591.1:0-19136 GCA_036873875.1 Laminaria ephemera | reverse complement strand
ATGGTCTGTCGACGACGCCATTTGTTAAGGTATTAGTGGGGTATTAGTTCGTTTGACCACTGGACACTGGTAAAAGGCTAACCAATTGCCTACCCAAACTAAGCCTTATAACACTGGGTATTGATTAACCCACAGGGTGCGGCAGGAAACAACGGTGCGCCGTCCCTCTCCGTGAGTCACAAGGTGCGGCGTTGCCGTCGGAAAAGTCACCCTCCCCACCGCCCTCCTCCCCGTTCACCCACGTACAATGATGGCCTTTCCGCACCCCCCCCCCCCCCTTCCCGCATCTCATCTTGGTTCGCCTCTCCACCCTCTTCCGTTTCACCACCGTTTTATTCGCGTGTTGCGGCAGGGGATAAGGGTAGCACATTTTCCACCATCAATTTTATTACCTTACTGAGGAACTACGCAATATCACTCATTGTAGTACCATTGATGTTACACGGCAGAGTACTCGTTGTTAAACTCTGTCGTGGGATTGTTCACCGGGCCGCACGTTCATTTTAGCTCAAAGTCAGGTTTTGGATTAGGTACCGTATAATAGCGGTCCTCAATTGAGCCGCCTCAGGACCGTACCGTGGCATGCATCCAGTGTTATACTCATCGTGGTGTCTTCCTCGAAGCCGCGTTTTATGCTGTCAATATCCCGCCCTGTTAGTTGTCGGTCGGCCCCTTTTCGTCGTACCTCTTGCCTTATTAATGATTGTTATTGTTACCGCCGGCCTCGATGTCACTGCTGCCCCCTGTGGGATGCCCCCGATAGCTCAAGTTGAAGCAGTCTCGAAAGTGAACAGACCTACCTGCTCCAAACGAACGGCCTCAAGGTCGCTCTGCCGCAACTTGCTAACAGTAGGATCCTCTCGATCGGAAGGCTCATACCTGGTGGACACTGACCCATGCTACGTACGGTAGAGGTGCACCTTAACTTTTCGTTTCTGAGGCTCCTCACATGACATGAGGAGCTCGATGCCCCACCCAAAAACTGATTTTGAGAAAAATTGAAGTGCAACCTGATGAAACATCCCATTGCCTAACCCTAATCAGGAAGGACACTCCGACGATTTTGGGTTTAAGGAGCTCTGTTATTCAGAAAACGAAACAGCCGAAAAGTGATATCTCTCTAGATCGTAGCAGGCGTCTACTGAGCGTAGAGACGGTTCGGTCGGTTTTGTGATGTAGTCCTGGTTCGTCAGTGCATATATGTCAGTTTCGTGGTATGGCCGTTGACCTATGATATGATATCCAAAACCAAGCCTCAGTCGTCTCCTGATTTCTTGAGACTTGCCTCCTCCTTGTCTGCGTTTATGTGTTTTGCGATTCCTCAACGGCGAACGTATGCCCTCAATCCATCGGTACATGGTGATTGGTCATGTACGGCGTTCCGAGCAACTTTAGAATGAATCATGTGCCATTCAAACAAGTACATACAACAAGGGGTTGAATTGCCGTTGTTATACCGTGCAAACGGGTTTACCGTTCCAACAGTATTAGTATTAATATTAATAGTAGGTACGTATTCATAACCACGTTACCGTGCAAACGTATACAGCGTATAATGAAGCAGGGTGGCCGCGCAACAATGTGCATAAAACCGCAAAACCCACCCACCGCGACATGTAGGCTCATTTGTTTGATATACTTCGTGATTATGATTGTTTCGGAATCGTTTCACCGCCCTTTTTTCCCGACATCTCAACATCAACCAGAGAATATTCACAATATTATTACACGTTTGACAGTTGATAAATATTTATTGTTCTTTCGGATTTTTGGGGGATTTTTTGGGCCTACAGGGACACCAAATTTCTCGGGGGAAATAAAGAACCTAACACCCCGTCATTCGATTTTTCGTCAAGGGCACATAGAAACGTGTGCGAAGTTTCAAGGCCTCGCTACGGTTTAAGTAATCAAAAGGTTTAGCATCGTATTTATGAAGAAGGTGTTGTGTGAATAAGTACAGGACGAACGTTGTACAACGGTGCCTCGAGCAGGTGGTGATGCCACGCCGCGCGGATCTCTTAACTATTTGTCACACGTTCTCTTGATGTTTTTATCGTATCTATCTCTTGAAGCCAAACAGGGGTAATTGTGGTGGATTGATGTTGTTGTGAGCAGAGGGGGGGGGAGGGGAGTAGGACGCTTCCTTGACCAGGAACCGCCGCTTGAACCCGAATCCGTATCTCACCCCCTCTTCCCCGCATACAAAGCGTGCACACGAATGCCAATTACTAGTATCGAAATATGCTAGATATTCTATCTAGTACCTGGTATATTAACTCCAATTAGTCTCCCGTCCATTTATATCGTGCCGGTCGGATAGCCCGACGCGCATAGAATCACGATATACTGTCGTGCTATGCCGATCATTCGAGGCGCCTCTACCGGTTTTGACCCACAAATCATACCAGATAAAGTACCAAACATATTTCACTTTATAGAGGTTTTTAGGCTGGTTTTCGTGTTTTTGCGGGGGTTTTTTAAAGTCGCGAGAGGGCGTCTATCCAACCCTAACCCTAACCCTAACCCTAACCCTAGCCCCTGCCCTAACCCGACCCTAACCCTAACAGCGCTAACCCCAACCCCAACCCTAACCCAGGCTAAGGCTCATACCTGAGCGCGGCCTCGCCTCGCGTTTTGAAAAAACTGAGAAAAATGTGCGGACCACCTCAAAAATCCAAATATATTTGGTACTTTATCTGGTACGATTTGTGGGTTGAGAACACCGTGAAGGCTACAGCAGTGATACACATTATTATTAGATATTTCCAACCATTTTGCCCCATGGCACGTCGCGGCGCGTTTTTCGGCCTTTATGTCGTATGGGTTACGCCATAAAACACAATAATAATGTGCCACACCCAGAGGAGAGGGGGTGGTCTTAGTCCACTAGCATCTACGACAGAGTCAAATGGTTACGTTCTAGCTACGTACCAGGTATCAGATAACCAGGCATGGTTGTTCGATAGAACTGCAGGTGTACTAAACGACTAGGGTAGACCTGCCAATGGTTGTCTGTAGCGAACAAAAAATAGACGAACTCTCACATATTCCACGGTCTAAAACCTTTACACGGTTGTCTCCGTGACGAGCAACTGGAATTACAACTACGGCCGTTATGCAATACCGTCACGACAATTCGATGAGAATTCCCGAAATAAGACAAACAACAATTAATTGTGGCCGCCTTCCGATGAAGACCGTTTCATCATTCCAGTCCCGCAATACATGCCCAACACCCTACTAATAGGTGCAAGTAAGTTGCCTCGAAAACGGGAATTCCTAGTTCCTTTGCAGTGTTTCTGCCCGTCGACATCCAGCACCCCAATGCCCGTTCGGATCCTGGTTCATTGTAAGGAGATTATCCCAGCTGGGTGTGTCCTTCACATTCAACTATCCTTTCTACCCGTCTACATCCAGCACATACAAAGTCCGGGTGGTTCTTCACCCAAGAGAGAAAACTGCTCTCTGTGACTACAATCTACGATACAACGACTAACGCATCGCAGATATACGCGGTAAGGCTATCAGACCACGCCATGCCATGTCATGTCAATGTACTGCAAACCAAACGTATAACATAAACAATCCTTCATTTCAGACCAAGTCGGAGGGACACGAAGCTGAAGAGGAAACAAACACAATAGACAAACACAAAAAAAGCCCAAGAGTACAGAAATAACGAAAGCAAATACTCCTAGTACAAGGCAATACACCGTCAAACAAGTTGAGAGAGACCAAACCAAACCAAACCCAATCCAAACAAGAAGCGTTTATTAAGGCAAACCACAAAAAAAAATCGATGCAGCAGCGAGCATGGATTCCGAATGCAGCGAGGAAGGTTCAGTACCGCAACTTAAAGCTCCAATGTACAGTACCTTCCCTCAAACCAGGTAGTGCAATTGCTCTTCCTTCACAGTACACCGCTCTTTCACTCCATCTACTGCATCCCTGCTGATTCATGACAAGAGAGAAACAAGCTCTGAGTGGTCACAACTTACGCGACGGAGAACGTATTAGAAAGAACGAAGAAGTACGAAAGAAGAAACAAAGGAACAAAGGAACAAAGGAAGAACAAAAGAAGAGCATCCACCGATGCAAACGTCGTTGCCGAGGAGTCCCTCGGAAACACGTTCGAAATTTCAATGGCGGTCGTGGGGAATCACCCTGCGGGATAAAACCGCATATGGGAGCATTGCACCGTCCCCGTCCTAATGCCGTTTCCCCGTTCTCGCCCAAAAAAGGGTGTTTCGTGAACAATGTTTGTTTCCCGTCCCAGCCTAGCCCAGGCAGGCACCCTTCCTTTCCGTTTGCCACGTACCCAAGCACCCGTGCAAGTAGTGGTGTCCCGTTCCCACACGATCAAGTACCGCGCAAACATCTGAGACGCCTTGGTTTTCCCGTACCAAGCCACAGAAGCCTGCCTTCGGAAGTAGCGATTTCCCGAATCCCCCCGTGAACATATAGACGACATGATCACACCCAGTAGTATTCGGCGTGGTCCTTCGACTAGTCAGATATATTAGGCAGTCGCAGATTGTGAAGCAGACAACACAACAAAATCGAATAAATGACTCACATTCACTTATTAAATACATTGTGATTCGCCCATTTGCTGGTATACGGCAAGGGTATGACGTTTGGAGCCGTGCGATTGTGTGTGTTGTCTTCGCGTAAAACCGCTATTCCTACATCCCGGTGCTCCGCTTGAGTTTTTATCCTACAGATATACACATACATACGGTGGTGACACGAATGTTAAGAGCGATAATGCCACGAAAAGATGGCACCTGAATCGACAAAAAAACAAATAAATGTCCCACGTAGCGCGAACGAAAAACACAACAAAAACAGGCCAACAAATACGAATTGCAAAGGAGCTCGTAAACAGAAGGCCTGCTGGAATGAGACACCGGCAACACCATCCCAATTGCGTCGGCATCTAGAACTCGAATGACTGAGAAGCAACGTCGGACGCCACAAGACATACCTTTGTACCACACCACAGAAAAACATCGCACCAGAATCGAGTAAACCAAGGAAATATCAACGTACCGCGAACAAAACGTATCACAAAAAAAAACCAAACGAGACGAACCACAAAAAAGCTGAACAGAACGACTCCTGGACTGAGATAACGGCAACACCAGCCCAACAGCCCCGGCCCAATAGAGTCGGTATCTACAACGCCAAATATGGTGAAGAAAAGTCGGACGCCTTAAGCCCACTGTGAAATTTTGCGTTGAACATCAACTCTTTCGCCGACAGACAGGTCTTGTACGGCGGACATTTTGTGTGATGGTTGGCTTAGTCGTGAGGGTCGTGCTGCGCTCGGCGCACCCGTCCTCTCCACACCCTGAACGGGGTTTCCGGTACAGTTGGTGCCCATCGCCGTTACATCATCTTCAGACGAACCTCCCAATGTCATGCGCACGCGTGGCTTCTAGACAATTGACATGATGAGATCCCCCACGGACGGGAGCTCTATTCCTTTGCACGACGGCCGACTTTACCTTCAATTGTTCGAGCAGTTTGAGGAACGATATACACTCGTAACGCGTAGGTAAAACGAATAACGTTGAAAAATTATCCGTGCTGCGGTACGGTGGCACATACCTGGTGCTCGTAACTGTTACGGGGCTCGCCACCGGAGGAAAATTACACATCATCCAACAAACAACCTCCTTGGATAATACTCACTAGTTAAGGCCGATATTTCTACAGTAGTCACCCGGTAAACCCATAAGAACCCCCCGGAATGTTAGACACTCTTCGACACCCAGCATTGTGTGCCGTTGCAGTTTGAATACTGGGTCAGTCGGCAAACGTTGGGGTAAACAGTGCTACCCATTCTGCAGCACGGTATCAAGAAGCAAGTCGGATGGTGACTATAGAGGTTTTCATAGCTGTTTTATACGAGGCGTGAGGAGAGTGAACAGGTAACATACCGTAAATGGGATGCCGAAACTGCTCGTAGCTCTTTACGCGACGAGCGGACACCTTCTTCGCCCGGTAATACCCCCCCCCCCCCGTACCGTGGCAAGATTCGTTAAACAAGCGCGTCTAATGCACACCTTCGTACGCTACCTTTGTCGTCGTGTTGTCCCAACTTCGAGTTTCGAGGCGTGTGTTCCCCATCGACTTATAGAGCACGGCCGAACAACAGGAAGGTGATCCTATCTCTCGGAGGTGGAGTAACAAAACAACGGGCCTGTTGTTCCTTTCAGGACTCGGCCCGGAGATAAAAGAGTCAGCGAGGGCATTTGCGCATGGGAACAAATGCGAGCCTCGATATCAAAGCTTTTTTGGGTGGCAAGTATTATCTGGGCACTGTTAATATACTGCCTTGCCGGACACCCTGATGACGACAGCCGATACCAAGAGAGGTGCTGACTGCTCTAAGCACCGATTTCGTCTAAGAAACTTCGAAAATATTGTACTACATGGGTAGACGTGACCCCCGCGGTTTTTCGACATAGTAGAAAGTGGGCAAAAGGCTGACCTTCCGAACACCTTGAGGAACGTCAAATATCACAAACCGTGCGGATTTGCCCACGGTTTGTGAGCTTGGCGTGATTTTTCGCGTTCGAAAAGGTGCTGCCAAGGGCTGCCGTTTGGACTTTGCCGACGTTCTGTGGATTTTGCATCATAGCTTACTTTCCACAAGGTGCTCAGAGGGTCTGTCATTTGCCCACGTTCTGCTATGTCGACAAAACGGTGTAGCTGAGGTTTTTGACACCTTGACTTACCAGAGGGGGGTCGATCAGCGAAATGACGGGTACCCCGAGAACACTCACCCACTGGTTCTGAGTCGGGGCCCTGGGATGACGATTGTATTGATCAGCGCTAGTCAAGACGGTCTCGAGAGCGGCTATACGAAGCTTGCACGATAAATGATAAATACGCGCGTGATGGCATCGTAGCAGATATACGATTGCCTTGCAGACATGTTCGGCGCCTGACCTCGTTTGCAAGTCACACCAAACCGTGAGCGGTCCACTGCTGCAGCGAGTCCTCTCTGCTTTGGGCTACGACATACGAAGTATTTGACCATGTGCTGTGGGGCATGGAGATAGCCGTCGGAGCATTGACTTCACTCGACGAGGCCGCCACGCGAGTGCGCGAAGCAAAGCCTCCAGGCACCGAACCTACTCTGTCGAATGCCTTCGATGTGGCGATCATTCGACGGACGTCTAACATTCCGTTAGTGCGTCATTTGGGTTTTTTTATAAAAACTTAAAAATACACTCCAGCTGTGATACCTAGGATTTCGTCGAAACTCATCTTTGCAAGCTGTGTGTGATACTCCGATCGCGCGTGTTACGAGATTTGTGTATGTCCTCACGAAGGACATAGGTCGGCGACTCCCCTTAGTGCTAGGCTAGTTAGCACCAGGGTCGACTGCGTGATACGAAGACGTCGGTCTTACTCAAGCTGTGCACGGAAACTATAAACTTCTTAGAGGGGGACAACATTTGACTGCTATAGGACGCAAAACTGTATATATGTAGTCTTACTACCGGTGAGGGGACGAGGACGGGGACGGGGACGGGGTGTTGTTGTAGGTAGTGTTTAGATCGCATATGGTACGGGGAGTTATGAGTATTAGTCAATGATGTCCATTTCTGACTGCTTTTCTGACCAGACCACCAGGGTTTACACGAGGATGATTTTATGTATTTTTACGATATAAAAAGGTTTTTACGGGGGCAACCTGGTATTTTAGGTGAATGTTAGAGGTTTGGTTGGTGGATATTCACAGGAGGCATGCAAGCAACTGTTTAACGGGAGACGGCCTTTTTGTTTCATGTAATGCATGTTTATTGTCTTCGCCTGCAACTACCGTACTTACTCAAGCCTAGCACTCGTACCCTGCTTATGTATGATCTATAGTAATGCGTGTTTATTGTCTTCGCCTGCAACTACCGTACTTGCTCAAGCCTAGCGCTCGTACGCTGCTTGTGTATGGTCTATACACTCACTCAATTTACTACTTGTTTTATGCGAATGTTAGAGGTGTGGTTGGTGGATATTCACAGGAGGCATGCAAGCAACTACTTGGTACTACCGTTTAACGGAAGACGGCATTTTTGTTTCATGTAATCCGTATTTATTGTCATCATTTGAAATTACCGCACTCACTCAAACCTAGAGCTCGCACCGTACTTATGTATGGTGTATACATTCAAGTTACTACATCTGTGTTTTCTGTTATTTTGACTTTCAATATTATGTACTCCCTGTATGTTCCGTGAGGTCAAAGACGTTGTGGGCCTGCTGTAGTTGTCGCGTTCCGGCCGGGCACCCGTGTTAGTGTTGCTCGTGAACTCATGTCCTACCATGCAGTAGCCGGTCTCTGAGTGGTGTTCCTGTCCTATCCTACTGGGTGTTTTTGTACCAGGTATAGCCGTCAAAAAGAAGTGATTTCGGTGACCGGGTATTTAGGCAACCGCGACATCCATGCGGACCTACCCGCAGGCTCCAGGGCTGTTCCACCGCCCGTACGGGTCCATCCAGACACGTTCGGTTTTCGGGGACCCCGCGGCCTGGTGTCGAGAAGATTACCTTTTACAACATCAACGACCGCATTCTGAGGACAGGAGGACCGATCGGATGGATACAACCGAAGACCGTTGGTCGAGCCAAGAGAACTCTAACCCACCTTCGTGGATTGCTGGAGTATGTTTCCACCCCAGAAGGCGTGGCGTTCCTGAAGCAGCATTGACAGGGTCTTCGGATGGAAGCGCGTATTCGCGCGGTCACTGCCAGCGCAGCGGCTGACAACGCAGATGCCCTAGGCATTCTCGACCTCGAGACGGCGCTCGTTGGGATTGGCCAATACCAAACAATGCCAATTACGGACTCTGTAACCAATGAGACGACAAGAGACGACAGGCGTGACGTACTTCCTGCCTATCAATTTCGTGTCGATAGAGGTGTGGGTGGTGAACGCCATGCGGTTGGCGCAGTCGGCCTGTACCGTCTTCAGAGGGGAGCGCCAACAAGGAGACAACGACGGAGATGATGAAGGCGAGGGCTGTTTTTGCAGGCGTTGGTAGAACCAATGCCGTTACAAAAATAGGATCATCTGGGCAAGATGAGGGAGGGTTCTGGTTGTACAAACAAGAGACCCTACGAGCTGTAGCCAACGCCGCACGTGAAGCGTCGGGTGTAGGCGTGGGCGGTGTCGGAGTACCGAGTGTTAGGCGCAATCTTGGTCGTACCGCTAGACGAACCCCTGTCGAGGAATTATCCTATGAGATTATCGCGTCCCTGGCCGACGTTGCGGCCCTTCCCGCGAATGCTGATATTGACACCGGATTGATTCCCGGGACCGCGTAAGCGGCAGAAAGCATCGACCTACAACACTCTCACGCTGGCCGTGCAGCTAGACGCAGCCTTGCCGTGGATCCATCCAACGAGGCTATCGCAGTCCCGGCTAACGGTGACGCCCTTCCTGCGGGGGCTGATGTTGACGCCGGTCTGATACCCGGGGCCGCAGAAGAGACCGACACCGTCAACCCGCATAGCTTGCGCGTCAGAAGGGGCGACGAGTTGGAAGAGCCAACCCCCCGCGAACTGGACGAGGTTTTACGGCATCCAATCACAGAGGGGGGCATATTTGCAAGCCGTCGTCCATCACCGCGATCAGACGGGGGGGGGGCTGTGGTCGGAGGATCGCACCGATGTCCCATCCTCAGACTCGGGTGTGTCTGCGGATGTCGACGGCGATTCAGAACTTAGTTCGTATACAGGTTGAAGAGGTTCTAGGCGAGTATGCGCCGGCGCTCGCGAAGAAATCCCTTACGATAGATTGCTTGTGCGGAGGGAGGAGGACGAAGAGCAGCAATGGCAGGACGAAGAGAAGAAGTAGGAGGAGTCATGGGGTCCACTGGCGTGGACGAAGGATGAGGGCAACGCAGAGTACAGCTCCTCCAATGACAGCGACTACTTAGAAGCCTTGGATGATGGTGTCAGTTGTCAGGGTAGCGGGGGGGGGGCGAGACGGGAGAGGTCCACGATGGTGTGGAATGTGGTGGCGAAACCGGAAGGGACATTGACAGCGATGGACATCACCGTCATGGTAGCACAGAAGGTGCACTTGAATCGGCGGAGGACTACAAAGAAGGGGCCGGACGGAAAGAATATTCTGAGTTTAGAAGATTTTATGATACGTAATGGCCCAGCGCCTGGTGCTCTGGCCCCTTCACCAACAGAAGACGGTGACACTACCTCTGTTCGTGGCTTCGTTATGGGGAGCAGAGGTTTGTTTAGATTGCTCACTCCCTCGTTCGACCGCAATAGTACCGTCCTCAGTGATGTGCTGAGATTGGGTGACAACACACGTGATAGGGGTGGCAATATTGCCGCCCGGATTGAGCCTGACGGGATTGTAGATTATGTGAGCGGCTCCGGCCGTGCCCTCCTTGAAGCTGCACCACCTCTCTCCGTCCCGCCTACGTCTGATAACACGGAGGGCATGGCGGGGGGGGGGAGAGTTCAAACGTGGTGGTAGACCGGGCTATTAACCACGGTGCTCATATGTCTGCAGATGGTCTACCGCGAAGGGATGACCCAGCGCATGAAAATGGCCCTACGCACTTGGAACCTTGTATTTCGATTGATAGTGTACCTGGGATGCAGGTAATTGCACCGGAAACTGGGTTCAGGGAGCATTCCAGCGTGGTAGGTGGGCGTGCGCATCTTTCCGAGCTGAGCGGGACAACAAGCAACGATAAACCTACAGGAGGTAGGGGTTGCGGTGGTAGTAACCCTGACCCTACAGGCGGTAGTGATGGTGGTGGTAGTGGTGGCATGGGTAGAGTCGCGGTCGATGGGGTGATAGATGAGAGCAACCGGAGCTCCTCACGGGGAGAAGAGATAGAGGGTCCTACAGGCGGTAGTGGTGGTAGCCGTACAAACTGTAGTGGTGGTGGTGGTGTAAATGGAATCGCGGGAGATGAGGTGATAGATGACATCAACCGGAGCTTCACACGGGGAGAGGCGATCAGCGTTACTGCGGGCGGTAGTGGTGGTAGCCGCACAGACGCTAATGGTGGTGACGGCGTGGATGGAATCGCGGTCTGTGGGGTGATGGGTGAGAGCAACCGGAGGTCCACACGGGGAGAAACGATAGGGATTCCTACAGGCGGTCGTGGTGATAACGGTACAGGCGATAGTGGTGGTGGTGGTGGTGGAGGAGGAGGTGTGGATAGACTCGATGTCGACGGGGTGATAGGCGACAGCAACCACAGCTCCACACGGCGAGAGGCGCTAGGGGTTTGTACAGGCGGAAGTGGTGGTGGTGGCGTGAATGGAATCGCGGTCGATGGGGTGATAGGTGACTGCAACCGGAGCTGCACACGGGGAAAAGCAATAGGTGTTACTACATGCGGTAGTGGTGGTAGCCGTACAGACGGTAGTGGTGGTGGTGGCGTGGATGGCCTCGCGGTCGATGGGGTGATAGGTGACAGCAACAGGAGCTACACACGGACAGAAACGGTAAGGGGTGAATTCTTGACACAATGCACTGACTACGTAGCCGAGACGATGCGGTCGATTTGCTGCGGGGACGACTTGCGTGACAATAGCGTGTTTGGCTTCGTGGGTGAACCACGGAAAACGGTAGTGGAGACGGTGATGTGTATGACCGTGCGTGTGGCATTGCGGATAAGGTGCCGGCCGTAAGTGGCAGGTGTGCGTTGGCACGATAGGCGTCGAAGTCGAGACAGAGTCACTAGACAGTGGGGAAGTTACGGAGTCGGCAAAGCGATGTCGGAAATGAGCGGCGGACGCAAATACCAATGCAGGTGGTCTCGTCCTGTGGCAATGAAACTGGAAACATTGGCGGTAGGGCAGCGCTGAACACTAACAACGCCGACGCCACGGCAGAGAGGCTGTTCCCGACGCTGAAGACCGCCGTGAAAGCGGCGTACGTCAGTCTTACTCTAACCCCCAACATTAGCAGCGCAAGTGGAACGGGTGGTGACAGAGCATTTGGATTATCTAGGTGGAACAAGAATCCCATCTTACCTTGTGGTTCGGGTGATAGCCCTGGTCGTTCTGGGCCTGGAGTAGGATGCCCATCAAACAAGGCACTTCCGAGCGTCGTGGAGAACAAATCCCAAAGGCGAAAGTTGGCGTATGTTGATGAATCCGCCGGATGCGATAGCAGAGGCGTTGCTCCTTGTAAAGTACAGAGCGTTGTAGGAAGGCCTGGTGGTGAAACTGAGATGGGTCGAAACGGAGTCGCGTGCGGAGTTCCCGAAACTATATTAGTAGAGACTGGAGTGAGTAGTAAGCTTCGACGTGGTGACGTGGGGCATGGAAGCATGACTTAGACAACTGCACTTAAAGAGCAAGGCGGTAGGCCCAGACCGGGGAGTATATGCGAGGACGCCGCGACGGTGTGTACTCAGAGGTGTGGATGTTATACGATCAAGACTGGCCGAACGGGGTGTGCTTGCAAATGGATGGCGAGCTTTCACGAGCTAGCAGTGTGTCTGGTAGCCAGAGTGGCAGTGGCGAACTCAACTTTCGTTTGTCAAGTGGGACGGGGGGTGGTAGGTTTAGCGGCAGAGAACGAAGCTGACCGAACCACTTGTCGCGGCGTTTCGTAAGACTCGAAGGCGAGGAAAGATAATAACGTGAAGGAAGAAGCAGGCCAACAACGACTCCGCTATATTCGCCATGGGGTTATTGCAGCACCAGTCGACAGCGCCAGATGAACAGGGATTTCAGAGAGGATGTTCCTTCCTGGCCACGACCACCACGCAGGACGCCAAGTTTGTCGGTGGAGCATCCGACTCGGACTTCAAGGGAACGCAGCCCTGCATGTTCGGGAAACCGGCGCGCAGGCAAGGAAAAGATCTCAATGTACCCTCGACCGCAACCCTTGGGCTGTTTGATCAAATGCCTGAACACTCGGCCCTTATGGCGGTATGTTAAAAGGATTTCAACAACTACGGAGGGGTAAGTTACAAGGATTTCAACAACTACGGAGGAAACTCACCAGCGAACACTCCTTGTCGATATTCGTAGACAGCTGAGCGTCCGAGCACTACTTCGACGACACCCCTGGACTAAGGGGAAGATTGTCCGACTACGACGTCCTTGAGGAGCCGCGAAATATCAACTGCAGGAAAACACGAGCTGGACGAAAATGCTTCAGGCGTCGACGATTAGCGACAAAAGCTGGAGTGAAGCAGTCCGTGAGAATCCCTATCGTTGTTGTAGCCGGTCAAGGACGCAACCTCTTCTCGGTGACTCATGCCACGCTGCAGGGTGTGTCACTACGCTTGCACTAGACGCCTCGCGAGTGGAGACGGACAGTTTTGTCCTCCCTTTGAAGCAAGTAGTAGGAAGCCACGACCTCTACTCGTTCGACATCAACCTGGGTTCGCCTGAGCTTTCATTGCAGGCCAAGCGAATCAACACCGCAGACACCTGGCATCGCGGCATGGGACGTCGGAGCAAGACGGGCGGAAACGAGATGCACTTCGCTGGGAAAATGTCGGACTGCGACGTCTGTGCTATCAGGAAAAATACGCAGATGGTTCATCCGAAGAAGGCCAACCACAACGCCAACATTCATGCTGAGCTGGTCTACAGTGATATCACGGGACCAATTTCGCCTGCAACACTGGGCGGCTTCGAATACGTGAGCAAGATCACCGACGAGCAAGTGGACTGAACAATTCCTCATATATTGCAAGAGGGAAGCCTAGGACACCATCAAACCCTACCTGAAGTTGCTGAGGACAAGTCGCCGGAGTAGTAAGACGGTACGTTCGCCTCTGTTGTCAGGATTCAGAGCATCCGAATGGTGCTCGCAATGGCAGTGGAGTTTGACTGAGATATCCTACAGCTGTACATCCAAGCAGAGTTTCTAAACGCTAATTGCCCCGGGAAACGAAAATAAGGGTGAGGAGACCGGAGTTCCACCGGTAATGGGGCGTCGCAAAAGCGCGTACGGTCTTCGTCAGAGCCTCAGGAACTGGCGCAGCACTATCGACACCTGCGTGATGAAGACTTGTTTCAAACCGCTCAAGTCAGACAGCTGCGTCTACGTTTACTACACAAACGATGTCTCCATCAACAGCACAGTGAACACGAGCAAGAAATCGGAGGCCATCCTCACCCTCTACATCGACGGCCTGATGATCGCTGGAGACAAGGCGGTGCTCAAGATGCTGAAAAAGAAGCTTATCAGCCGCTTTGCCACAACAGACGCGGGAAACATCTCACTACCACTCGGGATGCACGTCACCCGCGACCGAGAGAACGGGGCGCTCACCATCTCCCAAGAAGACTACATTAGGCCCACACTCGGAAAAGTATGGAATGGGGGAGTGCAGACCCGTCAGCACGCCCAGAGCTGGAAAGGAGCTGACGCTCTACCAGCCGAGGGGGGGGGTTCTCAACGACGCGGTAAGAGGCGCTTTCAGGACATCACGGGTTCACTTGTGTACTGGGCTCGAGTGACTCGGTATGACACCCTCTACAGCGTCA
Organism: Laminaria ephemera; assembly: GCA_036873875.1. Classification (NCBI taxonomy): domain Eukaryota; class Phaeophyceae; order Laminariales; family Laminariaceae; genus Laminaria; species Laminaria ephemera. The sequence goes on along the minus strand of JAYJMJ010088591.1, from coordinate 4,628 downwards.
ACCAACCTACAAGGGAAATTTGAACCCCATGCAATGCACACATGGGGGCAGCCAAGCACACTCTCCGAAACATTTGCCGGTCGATCACCTTCGACATCATCTACAAGAAAGGGGGCTTAACGCAAACAATATCGTTCGACGGAAACTGGGGCAACTTTCCATCGGACAATGGCATATCAATGTCATGGCACATCATCATGGTATCCAACGGCCAGGTGAGCTTCAGCGCAGGCCTTGAAGTAATCACCGCCCAGTCGACCATGGAGGCGGAACATCTCTCGGCAGCACCAACGATAAGAGAGGGGGTCTACTGTGCAAACATGATGAAGGACTTGTTCGGAGAGACGTTCAAGTGCGTCCCGCTCCACATCCACAACACTTCAGCTCTGCACGTGGCCGGGAACCACACCTTCAGCTCTCGTGCTAAGCACATGGCTCTACGGCTTTTCTACATCCGCGTGCAGGAAGGCAAGGTTAACATCCACTATGTGCCGACAGAGGACAACATGTCAGACCTGGGTACGAAAAATCCTCAGCAAGTATCGACACCGGTACCTCACTGGACTGATCAGGGATTCCAAGGCCTGACTTGTCCGGGACACCCTGATAAGAAGAACGGAGATCACCAGGGGAAGAAAAGTCAGCTACACCATCTTCATCGACTACTTAAACATCGCCAGCTCCATCCACCCACGCCAGCTGTATCAGCTACGTCAGCTTCAATGGTTTATTCGCCGGGGATCATAAATGGAGCGTAGAGCGTACTCGTGGGGGTGGCGGTTGCAGACGATGTTTGAACCGGTCGTTGGTTCTGTTCGACTGATATGTAGTGAAGTAACTGGTAGAATACACATGCATTTGCATGCATGTCATTGAGTTGTCAAGCTCAACAGTGAAAAACGACACCGATTGCAACGCAATGCTTATCTGAAGCTTTTAGTACGAATAACATGCATTCGATTGAGTTCATAGGCTTTACAGTGACAGGGACACTGAGTGCAACGAAATTTCACTACAAGACCTATCTATAAGGTATACCAGGTAGTAGACAACACCACGGTGGAATTTCTAAGTAAACGATGATAACTATTTGCTTAGACATTCCAACAACAGTCGCAGATGCGACTTCCATTGAGGAGGGGTGTTAAGAAATAGGAAACTTCAGTCTATTGTCGTGATCTATGTTCGGTAGCGACTACTTACACGAGCTACAGGGTAGCCCACAGCCTGCTCAGTCACTCACCACTACTATGCCAACGTCGTCTTGTAGGTGATAGGCACACTATGCAGTCTTCGTAGTCAGTGCGTACTGTAACAGCAGTGAAACGTACAGTACCTACGAGTAGTCACCAGATATTAGTTTGTGTCGCATGGAACAAAAACGGTGCAATCACTGACGGCTCGCAGCAGGAAGCCTTGTTTCCTGTACGAAGAAATACTCGAGAAGAAGTTGTTATTTCTATTTATGTTTCTGTGTTTTACCCTTTTTCTTTCTTCTAGTTTTTTCCTTTTTTTTTCCTTTTTTCTTCGTTGTTCTTTCTTCTTTTTATTTTGGGTTGCTCATGAGTCGCCCATGGGTAGTCAATGGGTGGCCCATGGGTCCTTCGTGATAGCTTATGGGTCCCCCATGGGCCACTCATGGAACACATGCAACGGTAGAGGTGACCCATTTTTTTTTCTGAGGCTCCCCACTTGAGGAGCTGTATACCTCACCCAAGAACTGTTTTTTGAGTAAACTGAAAGTGCAAATCGATGAACAAACCCATGGCCTAGGTATACAAAAAAATATGAAAGGAACCCGGTCGTTCAGAAACAAAAAAGACAAACAGTGCTACCTCTATCGTAGCACGCGTCATGGGTCCTCCACGGGTTGCCCATTGGTCGCCCATGGGGCACCCGTGACTTCGTGGTACTAGCCCATGGGTTCTCTATCGATCTGCCATGGGTGGCCCGTGAGTCGTCCATGGGTCGCCCACGGAAGTCGCGCCAAACAGCCAATATATGAATCCCAACAACGTGCATCATTGACCCCACGGGCCGCCCGTCGGGGCTGATGTGCATTATTTGGAGAAACTATGGGGTCTCCCGTGGGGTAAGCCACGGGACACCATGGGACCCGTGGCATATACCATGGGCTATACTAGGCTATGGGATGTCCAGTGGGATGCGCCATGGGCCCCATGGCCTAGCCCATGGGATGCATGGCGTATCCCATGGGATTCATTACATACCCCATGGCCTAGCCCATGGGGTACATTGGCCCATGGCCAATCCCGCGGGACCCATGGCCTAAACCGTAGGCCCCATGGTGTCCCGTGGCTTCACCCATGGACTAGGCCATGGGATACGCCATGGATCCGAAGGAATAGGTCCTGCATCCCATGTGATAGGCCATGATGCATATTTATCCATGGACTAACCCATGGATCCCATGGACCCCATGGGATAGGCAATGGACCAATGCCCATGGGACATCCGATGCTATTTTGCCATCCAATACCATGACATAGACCATGTTCACCGTTGGGCTAACCCACGATCTATACCGTGGTGAACCATTCTCCATGGGGTAGCCCATGGCATTGGCCATGGACGAGCCCATGTCCTAGCCCATGGTATGGCCCATAAACTATTACATGGATATATATATAGCCCATGGCACATACCATAGGCTACGCCATGGGCTCCGCCATGGGATATTCCGTGGGCTCGCCCATGTATATCTTGCTATACCATGGGCTAGTCCATGGACTTATTAATAGACACATGGTACGGTAAAGATACACCATTGTTTTTCTGGGTCTTCTCACTTGAGGAGCTCTATCCCTTTCCCAAAAACATATTTTTTAGTAAACTGAAAGTGCAACCCGATGACCAAACCCATGGCCTGGGTATAAAAAATATTCATGTTGCAAAACAAGAATGGCATTCCGACGAATCCGGGTTAAGGAGCCCCGTCATTGTCATTCAGAAAACAAAAACAAAATGACAAAAAAAGTGCTACCCCTATCGTAGCACGCGTCACCAGGCCATTGGCTAGGCCATTGGCTAGGCCATGGGCTAGGCCGTGGTCTGTGCTACGGGTTGTATCATAGGCTATCCCATGCTTATTACGCACACTGTTACTGTTTGCCCAACCTAGCTAGAACATCTACTAGGCGCCGAATTGATATAATTTGTGCTAGCGGGGCTTCGCCGCGGCAGGGTGATGGCCGCTTCCGGCTCCATATATGCCCGCCCGCACGCCCGCAATGGTCTAGAATCGTAGTACATCAGAATAAAGCCCCGAGGTCGAAACAACGGCAGTAATCCCAAGAGGGGTGTACGCTCGTCGTAATGATATATACCAGGCGCGACAACTATGCACCTGGTGCCTGGTGTGTATATTGATGATTGGACACCCCATGGGATTGCTGCTATGTTTATGCCAGGGTAGGCCATCAAGCTAGTATTATGGCATATTGTTTTGCGATGGGTTTACGTTCTCACCACAAAAAGACATAACCACAAACATACCGCCCCAAAGACATTTAGATAGCCCAAAGGCGATATAGCAAAAATAATATGCTAGCGTAGCGCATGACCTGTCCCATGGCATAGCCCATGGACTACCCCATGGGATCAGTCATAAGCTACCCCATGGCAACCCATGGGACACCCCATGGGCTACCCCATGGACCACCCCATGGGCCACCCCATGGCAACCCATGGGACACCCCATGGGCTACCCCATGGACCACCCCATGGGGTAGTCTGTGAGGGAGTCCATGGGGTAGCCCCTGGGGTAGTCCATGGGGTAGCTTATGACTGATCCCATGGGATCCCGTGGTACACCACCCCATGGCGCACACCGTGAGCCTACCCAAGGGCTGTACCATGGGTAGCTCGATGGGATGGGCCATGTGGGTTCCCATGGGGCCATGTGGGTTCCCATGGGGTAGTCCATGGGTATAATATTTTCAATGGGATACCCCATGGCATAACCCATGTATTTTAGCCCGTGGAGTACCCCATGACCTATCTCTTGGGGTACCCCATGGTTACTCCGAGTAATGTAGGACTTTGCCCACAAGTGGCCAAATGAGTCGCCCATGGTTGGCCCATGGGTTGGTAGTGACAGCCCATGGGCCGATCATGGATCACCCACGGGTCACCCATAGGTTGTTCATGGGTCACCCATGGGTCGCCCATGGACCACCCATGGGTATCCCATGAGAAATCCCCTGGGCTGCCCTTGAAAGGCGCCCAAACAAGTTCGAGATAAAATCAAACAATGTGCGTCAGCAGGTTTGTTGCCGACAGGGGTACTGAGCGCACTCTTTGTTAAAGCTTTGCGATCCAGTGACTCGTAAAACAGAATACGGTCCCCCCGCAGTGTTTAAAGATCGTACGAAGTTTGCTACGGGGTGAAGCAGTCTCACCCGCGGTTCCGTGATCTGATTTTCTTTGTAAATTTCAATATTCAAAGTATTTTTGCGTCCTCCGGCAAAAATCACTCACCACGCTTGAGAAATGACTGGGTTGGTTATAGCTGCTAATGCGCCCGTGGGTCCTACATACGTGCCACTCCACCACCTCTTACCACCTAGGAATCGCCCGCACACTCAGCATGATGAAGCGCTTTTTCT
>JAYJMJ010088287.1:0-49254 GCA_036873875.1 Laminaria ephemera | reverse complement strand
CCTCTCTCACACTTAGAACGCAGTATGCACACACCCTCCCTCGCCCCCCCACCTCCACCCTTCCCCCGTCTGGTTCACTCGGTCACACATCAATTCGTTCGACGAGATACCATCGGGCAACTAGGAATGGCCGTAGGGCACCAGTCAGGCGTGACCTGGGGACGAAAACTGGTCGTAGGAACAATGCGACGACAGGAGGGGGGGGAGCTACGGCAACCACGCGTGGCGACGATGGAGGTCTCTACGTCGGCCGAGGAGCACGCCCGCCCGATCTATTTGAGGGAGGGGTGGCGGGCCTGGTGACTGCTACGCGGAACAGTGCGCAGCTGCCTGTTTCAGGAAGACTGCATATACACCCGACCTACGAGGTAGAGGTTGTTCGAGCAGCTAGCGAGGCAGATGGGGAGCCCTCGACATTTTCAGTTGCGAAATCGACTAGGCGCGCGTACGAGCCTGGTCGTCAATCTTGAAGCACGGTTCGTAGGTGAATGGGTTACCGTGTGTGTTTGAATTCGAGCGATTCACACAGCCCCAAGGCCCGGGTATTGATTGAGCCTGTCGTTGGGGGTCGTGCGCCAGGCGGCCTGGTGGAAATAAGTTTTGTACACATTGCGGAAATTCGCTGCCGTACAGTATATACATCGGAATGTAGTAGCAGAGCGACCGGTCACGACCCCCTTGGTCCAGTGTGTGCTTAACATATGTGTGCGTGTGTGGGTGTATGGGTGTGTGTGTCCGTGTGTGGGGCTGGGGGTGCGTACGTGTGGTTGTGTTTGTCCACGATCCCAGGTGATGGCAGAAACTCCCCCTCGCGTTCGCCTATCGGTCTTTACAGTATATCCATTAGAATGTAGGAGTGGAGCTACCGGTCACGGCCCCCTCGGTCCAGTGTGTACTCAACCTGTGTGTGGGTGTGTGGGTTTGCCCGTGTGTGTTAGTGGGGGTGTTTGCGTGGGCATTTGGGTGTGTTTGTGTACGGTCTCACGTGACGGTGGGAACTCCCGGCCGCGTTCACCTACCGGTCTTCGATATACTTTTATCGGGGGGAAAATCTCATCCCCCCATGGGGTCTGGAGGTGAAGGGTTTGGTTATGTCTGAGTTGTTGTCCGGTGGCACCGTCGGGTCAGAGGTTTGCCGCCGATTCGGCGGCGGCGCAAAAGTCACAGGGCATGGCATGATGCGGGATGGGGTCGCGCTTAACGCCAACGGCACACAGTTCGAATACATTCCATGGCAACGGGTTGTTAAGGTAGATGTTCGGTTGGAGGGGCAGAAGGGTGACCAGGTAAAGGTTGGAAGCGTACGGGTGCGGACACGGAACGAGGTTTGCGGTTCGAGGTTTTCCGTCGGGGCCGACGGCGATACTGTTGCCAGTATGTTGGGGTTGGGTGTCATGCTTCTCTAGTCTTTCCGACCACGCCCCGCTCTCCACGTACTGTTGTCGCAAGTTTGTATTAGTGGTGGGGTACGGTCGTGCTCTTCTAGCAATTATCGAGTCAATAGCGAAGTCAAGTCGCAATGCCGATGCGTTCGCCCTGCACTCGTTACGTATCGGGTGAGCGACCACCCTTGCAGCGCTGAGGAGGCATATCTGATCGAACGTTTCAAGGGAATGCCGGTCGAGACCCTGCGCGTACAAGGCGTATACGCACAATATCATAGATGATTCGATAAGGGTGCCACGTAAGATAGTCGTGACCAGGCAAGGGGAAGATTGACAACCGGGGGAAGGTACAGCCTGGCGTAGGAAATGATAAGTAGTGTACAGCAATAGTGGTCTCAAATTAACTCGGAATTAGAGAAGTAGAATGGTACGGTACCATTCAGAGGCTTAGTCATCCGAGACGACTGTAGGCGGTCATAGTTAGGAACCCGGCTGGTATCATATTAGGGAAAGGGAGACCGTAAATGTGTAGGCAAGATACATAGGAGGTTGCAAGAGCCTGCCATAGGTGTATCTTGCCACGGGGAGAAATTTCTCTCTCCCACGACCCAGAAAAGCTTAAATAACAACGCAATTCGAACGATAAACAACAAAGGATAGGTTTGTCTGTAAACGTGCGGACGCGTGCGACCATAAAGGTACCTTTGTTTGGCATTTTTGTTTATGAATGAGGGGGCTCCTTAACCCAAACTTGTCTGGATGTCAGTATTGCTTTGCAATATGAATTGTTTGTATACCTAGGACATGAGTTTGTCGGTCGGGTTGCACTTTCAGGTTACTCAAAATCGGTTTGTGGGTGAAATACAGAGCTCCGCAGGTGAGGAGCGTCGGAAACAAACGGGTGCACCTCTATCGAAGCATGCATGTGTCTACGCAAACAAAGTAACGGACAAGGCGACGTATATTTTTCTGTGAGGATGGGGTATGTCTGTGTCGGGGACTTGGGTCAGAGTCTATTGGAGCAATCGGACATGAGCACACCACGAGCACTCTCGTGTGGAACTCGTCTCGTGCAGGGTAGCAAATACACGCCCAACGCAAACGAGTGGGGGCGCTTGCTGATAACGTGAGCAGACATGAGATAGTTGCTGGATTGGTTAGCCAAGCCAGGCATTTGTGCCTACCCTTTCCCACCCGCCCACCCCTGTTTGCTCTTTCAAAAGGGGGGGGGGGGAGAGAGCGGTGCGGGTAGCCGGGGTGTCGTACATTAATTATTTTTTGTTGTTGTGCTATGTTATGTTTGAGTTAGATCAGAGGAGTCGAATGGGACAGTACCATTCGGAGGCTTGGTTATCCGACTGTAGGCGGTAGTAGTTAGGAACCCGGCTGGTATCGTATTAGGGAGAGAGAAGCGGTTAATGTGTAGGCGAGATATATAGGAGATTGCAGGAGGTTGGGATAGATGTACCTGGCCAAGGGGAGAAATCTCTCTCTCCCACGACCCGGAAAAAGGGGAATGATAACGCAATTCGAAAGATGAGCAATGAATTTTCTGCATACTAAAAACCTTGTCAATAACGGCGTTCCTGAACTGAGGGAGTACACGACAGCATCGAACTTACAGTCTAAATCATTGAATACCTGGGAGATAGGATCGTCCATCAGGTTGAAATTTCTTTCTTTATCGCCGTCAGTGTTCGGGTTCTGTGTGGACCTCCTCAGATGAAGAGCCTCAGAAAATTAGGGTGCACCCCTATCGTGGCACGTGTATTCTGTAATCATTTGCGTTCTACACGTATTCCATAGCACCTCCCATCGGGCTATTCGTCGATTCATTTGATAAAGTCAGGTTGCGGGTTGGCAGTAGAGCTCCTCGAGCGAGGACCCTCAGAACCGTTACTTACGCCCCTCCCTTAGAATGTGTTGTCCATGCACGTATTTCCCTAAACCGAATATCCGCTCACCGTCTAATGGCCGATTTCCTATTTTTCGATGGGAATGAAACTCGTTTTTGTCTTTTTGCCTTTCGAAAGAGGTTTGTTCCTGAGACTCAAACTACTATTGTAGGAGCTTTAGTTGTTTGGAACAGTTACTGTATCGATCGTACTTAAAAAAATCAAAAACGGCATTGTCGATGTTGAAAACCAGGTGGTACAAGACATTTTGTGTTTCGACGGGAGGCGCCTCTCGAATAAATGCCGATTTCTTGTATCATCTGTTTCTCGAGACTGCCAATCCTGATTTCGATTGTGTCTTGTGCGATTGATGGCAGCTGCCAATAACTGTCTTTTCAAGAATACAATTTGACTCTCAGGAAAACGTATCCCTTTCAGACCGACAGAATTCGTTCATTCTCAACGGAAAGGACATTCTCAATTAAGAATATCGTATGTTATGTGGTGGGAAAGACACGGGTTGCTGCCTCTTTTGGCGTGGACAATGCGTGTTGCCATCATGTGGTGTGCACGACACGCTCTCCAGCCACAATGCCGTGTGTAAGGTTCACTGTGTAGCCGACAAATGGTTTGGATAACCACCCTCTGCTGCAATCGTGTGGTGTGTAAATCACCCCATGCTACCATCAAGGGCGGAGGTGAAATTTGCGCTGTGAGTTTCCTTGTGGTCATCAGGAGACAAATTGGTTTCATCCCCGGGTTCCATGATTAGGTTTCCAAGCCCCTCATGACCACACAGAATGTGGTGCGCACGATTCCTCTGCTACCATCCTGTCGTGTGCAACGCGAGATTTTCGGCTTCCTCCGCAACGTGTGGTGGTTCCACTCGCCAAACGTGACAACACGGCGGTTTACCTCAGTATAACCCCACGAATAAGACCGAGCCCAATCGCAACGTAAGACTCACGTAATGGGAGGCGTTAGGAATTCCGGATGGAGAACTCGTATACACGGGCGACAACTACACAATAGTAAATCATACCATAAAATATTTCCCTGTGTTCAAGGTTGTTCAAGTTTGGTGTCACAACATGATTTCAAGTGTTGCACTGATTGAATGTTTCTTGTTGGCGTGCACATTCTGTAGCAGACAGTAGTAAAGGGTGCGTGTGCCCACGCCGGCTGCACACCTGACACATCGAACACCCTACGAGATATTCCGTCAAGCATTTCCAACAAAAGATCAAAATCACTCATCCATCCACTTGCAGATTTTCAGGACCCGACTTATGTACCAACATATAGGCGACCGATGCTCGGTAGATCCAATCAGCCGTGCTCAATGACTGAGGTCCCGTGACAAACGAACTACTTATGTGTATCCTCCAAGTTCTACTGAGAATCAATTGTTGTGTTCAACTCGATTTTGCGGGTTCTAGCATAGAGGGGACAGATGCGGTAGAGGTCCACTTACCCGTGCTCGACTTAGCCTCGCTATGCGACCGGCACCCATCCCTACTGCCTTCCCGTGGGGGACTTACCGCTGTACTCCATAGGTATACCAATGGTTCACCATGTATCGAAACGTTTCTACTAGACATGAATCAGCCATTCTCTTTCACCCCTCCTAACCCTGGCTGCAGACGCTCAGGTTCCCATACATGAGTTTTCGATGCGCAGGCGATCCAATCACCGGCGATCGACCTCTTCTTGCTATGCGCTCAGTACATGGCCCCTTGTCGTTGCCGTGAACGACCCAAAGCTACTACCCTACGGCTCCCACCATTGTGTGAGAATAGTATGTGCTCTTCCACTGAGACAGCATTGTCGTATCTGGTGCCAATATATATTTCGGGGTCCGAGCATATTGGGGATCGATGCACCGGAGATCCACTCACCTGTGCTCGACGTCCACTTGCTATGCAAACAGTGCTTGCCCCTACCGCCTTCACGTGGACGATCCTTCCCTTTACACTACTGCTACCATGAATCCCCACGTTTTGCTGTTGAGACCCTAAACATAACGTTGCCACATGTACTCCTCGTTGTCACTTACGAGCGCCGACATAGTTGTCCAAGATTCAACCGATTGGGGGCCGGTGCGCTGATACTCTAATCACCCGTGCTAGAACTCCATTTTCTATGCAAACAACACCCGTATTTTCTTCTTGCCGTAAACTCCCCCCCTCATACTGTATTCCAGGTGTTCATCAACCTCCACAGAAAATATACCTGTTGTTTTCACGCCTAACCCTTTTGCTGCAGAAGTTCGTGTTCGACTATGTATTGCTGAGTTCCAACACATGGGGGATCAACGCCCTGGAGCTCCAATCACCCTCGCTAAAGTTCACCTTTGCTGATGCGGTAATCACCCATCCGTACCGCGTTGACGTTAACGGTTTTCTACCACGCACATCAACCAATATCTCCTTGGGACGGGGGACACGTTGCCTGACTTACTGTTTCATGTCCGGCTGCGAAGACACATGTTGTTGTCCGGTTCGTGAAAATTTGTGGGCTTAGCAGTGGGCAACCTTATGCGCCTGCCTTCTTTTTACTACTTCGGTTGCGTTGACCACGGCCACAGGAGCTTCTCTGCCGTGTAGAACCTACGTAGAGTTGTGATTCCGGAGCGGAAGGTAAACAGCATAGTCCCGCCCATATTGCGAAGCCCTGCTTTTGTCCCACGGCAGTGATACTGGTACAACGCACGCCGTCGATCTGAACCCAAGCCGCGTATTGCCGTCCGGGTCGTCGAACAGTACCACTCGGCAGGTAGTTTCACCCCAGCTGTCAACGGTAACCGTGACTCGTGTTGCCACCTAGGCTACCGTTGTGTTTCGACCGTTCAAATTTGCGCCACCCACTACCCGTGTTGCCACTTCCGGCACCCACTTCCAACTTTTCCACTTTCTCTCTCCCTAAACGCCAGGAGTATCTCCGCTGCCCCCACCCTTTACGCCGAGGCCAATCAACCCCCCTCCCTATTGGCGATGGTCACTGCAGACACCACCACGATGAAATTGAAGCGTCAAGGAACGGAGTTTGTATCGCAGCACAACACATGCCTAAGAACGGAGTCTACGTCGCTCCATCGCATATGCCTAGCGCTGGGGTGGGTGCATATCACGCCCCATCACATGCCATCCGCGAACGCACCGAAGGGGTAAACATTACTAAATCCGCAGCGGCCGTCGTCGTCAACCGCAGTGGAAGCAGTTGAAGGCGTGACTGAGGAGAGCCAAGAAGTGGACGAGGTCGGTGAAGGCCGTGGAATGTTGGCTGGCTCCGTATCGCAGACCAGAAACGACCGAGAAGTCATGGACATCAGTGACGTGGCTTCGGCCGAATACCGCCCCACCCTCGAATTGGAGGTGTCGTCCCCGTCGCTGCCGACGCTTCCTCCGAGGGCCTGGGCGTAGTTAAGTTTTGTCTATCTCCGTCAATGGGAAAACGTGCGTTTCAGAAGTGGCGGATGTAGTATAATGATTTAGGGCAATCATCAAAAACAGGTATACCGGGTCGGTTTTGTCCCCATAGCAAGAACAGCCTCACATCAAGCAAATAATGCACCATACGAAGCACTCGATTGGGATAAAAGACATCGTATCTGTTTCTGAGGCGTTTTGACCCAGGCACACATGTATATAGTTGTTGTGCCTGGGTGTCAACAGTTATTTGTTTGTTTTTTAGGCTTAATCACCTGCTTACAGTGTGCGTTTTTTCACTGGTCCTCTCGTAATTTCAATATTTGTTTATTCTTCCAGCCTCTAAGGCTATTTTAATTGTTTTTGTCTCACTACTCAGCCATTTATGGGCAGGTAATACAGCAGGAGATAGCCCTGTCTAAAGGACCCTAGTGCACCCTGGCCGAGAGGTCCCATATATATCGACGTTCCTCATAAGGTTTGAAGAGATCGGCCAGGTTCGGGGCATACGACTCGTTTTGTGGTAATCTATGTGGCGGTTTGAAGGGGGAAGACAATGTATTATCCCATTATAAAAGATTTGGGGTCCCTTGTTGAGCGTTTCGTCCGCTGTAAGGGACGAGGTTCTTTCGAGCGAGAAATGACGGCGCGCAAGAGTCTTAGGTCCCTTGTATACCATTTTACCTTGTCGTTGGGTCCCTTAAGAGGGGCTACTTGCTAGGGGAACATGAATACCTGGTTGTACGTTAAAAATGAAAAGAAAGGTGACGAATGGCGGTACACTCAAGGGGATTATGTAGGCAAGACGTGTGCTACGATAGAGGTATAATGTTTTGGCTGAAACGATTTCTGAATGACGGAGCTCCTCAACCCAAAATCGTTCGAATTTCATTCCTATTTTGCGATTCTACGTTGTGTACCTTGGACATGAGATTGTTCATCGGGTCGCACTTTTCATTTTCTCCAAATAATGTTTTGGATGAAATAAAGAGCCCGTCAAGTGAGGAGCCTCAGAAAACAGTTGGTGCACCTCTGCCGTATCGTGCGTCGCATGTGGCTTATGGCCAATCGTAGGGCTCGTGGAGTGAGTTTTCACTTGGTCTTAGGCTGCACATTTTTTAAAACTAAAATCGGAACTGGTGTACCTGTTTATGGATATTGCCCAATATGTTATCAGCGTCATTTGCGCTACCCGCCAAACCTCAATGTCGCTGTTAAGAGGTGGTACGTGTACTGTACTTGTGTCGACGCTACTTCGACAGCAAACATCGAATTTTCGCAACCCCTGGCAAAGGGCAGTACTACGTCTTAGAAATGGCGAGTGTAGTTCACGCGTGTCAATGATCCTTGGCGATATTATGTCCAGCTTGCGCTACCGGCGTTAAGTGGCAAACGTTCGTTCCAGAAATAGCGGATGTAGTTAAAATAGGCTGACAATAAATGGAAAAACAACGTTATATTTTCGCTACGTACGCCCGTCATCACGTGTTAGAAGTGGCGGATGTACTTAACTGGTGCCCACGCTACCCAACAAAAAATTATTCAGATTGCGCCCCCCCCTTGAAAGAGCAATATTGTGTTCTAGACGTGGCGGGTGTGGTTCCCTCGTGTCAACGCCACTTGGAGAAACAACGTTCACTTTGCGCTACCCCTGCCAAAGGTTATTGGTGCGTTGTTCAAGTTACGGGTGCACGGAAATGGTGTCGAGGCAACATGACAAGATAAGGTTCATGTTGGGCTACCCGCGCGGTGCGAGGTAGTCAGTGCCAGCGTTGATGACATTGATGGTGGATGGATTACGGCGTAACCTTGTTTGGACGTTGAAATATTTCCTACAGCCAGCTGACATCACACGCCGCGCACCTGCTCCGATCATCAGGCAGCTGTATGCTCTCGCTCTATAGGCGGCACGCGTCGATAGAATAGACCTTGATCCTTGATACGAGTCACCTTCGCTGGTGCAACCAAGATCATTCAAGATTCCCCACAGGTTTATGCTTTATGGACAGCCTAATCTACTTGGTTTCATACGAGCAACCCTCTATATACAACTTCCTCGCACGAGTTTCGCGACATTGATCTGTCCGAAAACTGCAGGAACCTTGTGCAGGCATAGTTGTAGAGGACGCTTGTCACTTTGTAGGCGACGTCTACCACATTGAATTAGTTTTTTACGTTGAAATCGTACACACCTGTGTGCTGGGCTCCGCACGTATGTTAGCCGAACTAACGCGTTGGGGCTGGGTGTTATGCACCGTGGTCGTTGGTTGGCCTTTGGCTTGGACACCTCCAAGATGAGGGTTGCGTGTCACCTTTGTCTCGACGAAAGGAGCGTTCGATTTGCTCTGCAGGTGGCCTTGACGCCCCTTTCCGCACAGCCGGTGCCCTACTTCCGAACCGAACGCGCGCCTGTTAACACGACCCCGCCAACCCGGCATGCGGTGGGGGAATCGCGCAAGGCAAATTGGACGAGTGATTGGTGGCGTGTAGACACATTCGGAGAACTGGAACATTTAAAAACAATACATCGATTATGGCAGCTGCTGAGAAATCGAGAACAAAAATGGCGGCTATGGTCAAATCTGGAACAATGGGTGGTGAACAGATACTTCCCGCCCCCCAGACGCGTGCTACGTTATCGGTAGCACTTTTAGATATAACACCCATGGCCCACCGGACTCCTCAACTGAGGAACTATCCCCTACTTCTGAAATCCTATTTGGGACTCGCGGGGTATTCCGTGTACAGCTAGGCCATGGCGCTATTCACCGGAATAAGCGTGCATCATTTCTCAAAGCTAGGTTTAGGGTGAGGGATATATCTCTTCACGTGAAGGAGATCAGAACATGCAGGGGCACCCCTGTTGTAGCATGAGACCGAATTGGAGCCGACACCGGACGGTTGCTTTTATGTCACCATGTTTACGTTCCAGCTCAGCTCATAGCAATGAGAGATTTTACCTTTAGCCCTCTTCTAGACAAGCCGTGGTCACCAGCGTCATCCCTTCTCCTCGGTACGTGCCTTCTCGTTGTTAGTCTCACAAAAGGTTCAGCATTGCTGCTGCTCGTCGATTTGCATCGAATCTTGCATTGTACATGTTCGGGGTTATACTTGACGTTTGGATTGTATGTGCTCGGGGTTGGTTCAAGCAACGAAGCTGACTGTCATCAACACCCTACGACAAGTGCGCGGCGTGATGCAGACAGGTTCTCGTCGAGGCTCTTCCATCATCCTTGTACTTCCTCCGAGGACAGTAGAGGTGCCCATGACAGTGCATATCGTAAACCAAGAACACACCGAAAGTAACGAATTGCAAATATATCAACAGGGCAGACGGTTGCCCGAGAAGACCCGAGCCGCGGAAACGTGAGAGTCAAACAGTGCTCACCCTACGGTAACCGTCGTTGGCTTTAGCACCTCATCTTCTTAACCCTCTCTGAACCCATCGCTGTGTTGTTAGCACGACATAGTTGGCTGTCGGAGGCACGGGTGATTGTGGCAATAAGTGACTGATGCAGATGAAATGCAGCAGTATCTGGTCTAGATTCAAACCATTGGGGCCGCGGTGTCGGATGTGAACCAACTTTTCACGTCGTGATCCATGCTATGGTGAACGGGGCACCCACTGCTTATCGGGAAACCTACGTGGAGAGCTCTATACATCACCGTAAGCCCAATTTGGAAACGCATCGTGCGCCCAACCCGACGCACGATCCGACTGTCTAGGCAAGTCAAACATTCCATGATTTTACGCAGACGGGATTTAACCGATATTGGAGAAAAAATTCGTTTGGGGAGCCCCGGCAGACGAAAACAAGTTTAGCCCATACCCGTTAAATTGTTGTACCGTAGGTGAGTCGTGTTGAGTGTACTCAATGCAACAGATGGTTATGAAACGGTTGTGTAGCAGTCTGAGGGCACGTAGAGACAACGGGCATGTGTCTCCGTTCGGCATTTCATATTCTACAGGCAGGTGCTCCAGCTCACTTTAAATTCTACTATGTTCCACCTGATCGTATTCACGTTTACAAGAGCTCATACATCCAAAATTTGTGTCTTAGCACCATGAATGCCCAGCTGTAGATTCACCGCCGTCAGGCGCATCCAACCAGCGAAGCAATACTGTAGAAATTGCTTTCCGAGAACGTGCAGTGCACAATTCATTGTGAACCAAAACGCTGGCGCAGTACACCAAATATGTTATCCATGTATAGTTAAGTATCGAACACAGCACCTTGTCGTGCCGGTGACACGGACCAGCGCAGGCGGTGATGGCGAACGCCTTGGGAGGGACTCGCAGCGATTGGCCAGCGGGACCCTCGGCGACCTGTCGTTCTCCTCCCCCGTCTCGTGCGGCTTCCATGCCTTCTCTCGACTGCGGGTGGAAAGATGCGCCCACCAAATGGCCCGAAACGGTAAAAAAGAGAGATACGTGGATTACAGTAGTGAAGGATACTTGATAGTACACTTAAATATCGACCCACATTGGTCTTCTTTTTGTGGAGAGAGTGCGTGCTACACTACCTCCAGTATAGCGGCTTACGCATTTATTATTTTCCTGCATATATCAGCCTGCCTTTATTATTACCCTCTTTAGTATTATGTGTCCTGTACTATACAGTTTGGAACCGTTCTGAAGGAGGCCGAACGCCTTGACTAGGCGCTACCCGACCTACGGTAGGGGAGGTAATCCAGTTTCACTTCATCGTTAAAGCCACTGGCGCGGCCGGGTGTTTTTAGTAATCTCACAACTCACAACACGAGCGCGTATTGAATATGTCAATATCAGTCAACACCACGAAAAACAATGCACACACGCTTACGGCTTTCGTATATGGCAGCTACATATTTCAGATAACTATTCGTTCAACACACTTTATAGCCCATGATATTGTGTATCGGGCTTAAAATAGATTGACATCTTTTATCAAGGTCGGTTGTTGGTTGAGATATGGAGCTCCTCAAATCCGTAGCTTCAAAACCTGTAGGTGATACCTGTACCGTATGACGTGCCTCTGGTCAAGACGCGTGCTACGGCAGGGGTGCACCCAATATTTCTGACGCTCCTCACTTGCGGGCCTCGATATCTCACCACAAAACCGACTTTGAGACGCCTTCAAAGCTCCATATGAAGGTCAATCCCACACCCTAGGTATGTATCGAATATTATTCTCGAGACCCAGCGATATCGGGCAGGTCCTCAGCTGAGGAGTCCCGACTGGCAGGATTAGTTTAACCAACAAGTGCTACCCATATCGTGGAACGCGTAACGAGTGCATCGTGTAGTACGTAAAGCCTCACGTGGTTGGCTTGCCCCCTGTGTACACCTCACGTCGACTATGGTCGGGGCTAATGTCGCCCAGCGGGAACGAAGATCTGAAGTTGCTACTACTCCGAACCCTGCGGGACCGTGACACGACCGGCCGGTGCTCGACACAAGTAGCGCGCTCGCACTCAAGGCAGTTGTCGAACCAGATGCTCCGTGGACCTATATTGCGATGTGTATTTACGTAACGGATGGTGGAGGTCCCGAAAGATCGAAACGGTATCAGAACGTAAACGTTGGTGCAAGCCAAGGCTGGCGGTGGGGCTCAAACTTCATTCGGGTGAAGCGCACCAAGCGATCAACGCTCTGGGTCACTCTATTTGATAGGAGTAGGAATGCCATTGTGAATAAGCGTCCAGACAGGCGCAGCTGCCACGGGTATATCAAGATTGGAGACTCCGCGACTGCACTACAAAGTGTGCACCATTGATCAAACGTACTGCTGCGTTGGTTGTGCACGGCTGAGTTCAATGACGATATGTTATCATTGTTGAACAAGTAGTGTAGACAGATAGCTTATTTTTCGCCAATCGCCGCCGACTAAAGAAACCTTGCAAGAGTGTAGGCGCTTCATCGAAAAGGTAGGTATACCGTATGTCTGCAACCTTCCAAACCTATTTAGGTATGTGTATCTAGGCAATCGCTGCTTCCGGCTATAGTACACGTTGGCGTACAACGAGGAGATACGACAATGTTCCCTGCGAGGTATACTACGCGACACATACATGTGATTCTGCAGTGTAGGTTGCGGTCGGAGGATGTGCACACTGCCACTCCAACCCACTCTACCCGTTATCATTTCCAGTAAGCAAGCGAATTTTGCTGACGACAAAAAGTATATACTTGCGCAGACTCACCATTCGATCGTCAAGGACAGTAGAGGCACCACAGTACACACCCGTCGCATGCCACAAATATGGCTGAAAACCACCTTCTCCAGCTCCCAATTTAACTCCCGCCTCGACAAAATTAAACATTGCGCGACCCAAACCTCGCCGCCTACATATTGTTCGTACTCGGCACGCTACAGTGTATGCGTGACAGACACTTCTGCACACCCTTCACATGGCTGGTGCCTCCGGCAGACAATTCGCCATACCAGCATCAACCAGTAGGGAATATAAACCCAGGCGTCGACGTTTAGTAATTTCCATCAAAATCAGGCATTATCCCGTGAAGAACACAGAATCTGGGGTCGGCGTACAGTCCCTCACGGCCTATGTCAAGTGCGAGCCAGTATATAACGTAGAACCCCGGCATCGACGTGCAATCCCTTACCGGCTGTGTCGGGCATGGCCACGTAAGAGGGCGAGACAGACTGGCCGTTGGACATGCGCACGAACACGGGCAGCCGCCGTTCCTCCCTCTTCGTGCTCCAAGAGCGGGACCAAGGTGGAAGAGAGGGCTGGGGCGCCGTGTGTTCTGTCCCGATATATCCCCGAAGAGGGTGGGCGTTCGGAGCACCATTGGTTAGAGACATCTGTTGTTATTAACCCGTTAAACACTTGAGAGGGAATCGATGTCTAAAACATATTTTGTATGACGAATACAGTGTCGTGGGCACGGAACAATGCGGATGCTTGGGTAAGGGATACGTCCAAACGGAAATGTGATAACACGACGAGTACGGGATAATCGCCACGGAGTAACCCAGGAAACGTCAGCAGGGGATACGTCTAAACGGCAACGTACAATCATGACGACGAAGGCGTCGTCGGCACAGAGAAACCCGGGATTCTTGGGTAGGGATTGTTTCCAAACTGCATTGTAAGCAGCTAAACAAATCACGCGCGCAGAACGATACTGCCCGTACTGGTGCACTCTCTTCCTAGCCGCGTGATTACACCGCGCTCGTCGATTTGTTTTGTCGGCATGTTTTGGGTCCCAAAAGGATGAACGCAACGTGTTGCACACAATAGACGGCCGCGGGGAGATACCAAGCCTCCGCCGATAAAGAGATGGGTGAGTCATCGGTACAAATCGAACTGGCAGAGTGTGTCTCAGACCGGCTTCTCGACTCAGGGCCGGCCATTCGTGGCACATTGGTGCACGGGTGCGATCTTATCCGTACCGACAAGATGTCCCTGGTACATGCCAAAGTCGAGCAACCGCAGTTCCACCCTACACCAGCTCAAGTGCCAGATGTTGTGTTCGCATTATCTCAAGAGGAAATCACTTTTGCCCCAAGCACTCACTCTATCCGGAGAAATGTCGTTCGGAATACGGCAGGAAGTAGATGAAAAACGCCGTATTGAATGTCAACCTTGCCACTAATACCTCGAGACGAGAGGCATGCGCAACATAACAGTTGGATCCATAGTCAGGCAAAGGCAAGCAAGCTACGTGTAGCGGCATGCTCATTACCGGTTCAGGCGTTGAAACGTCGAGGCCTATCGTGGGTTTGAGGGCCAGAGATCGACAGCTCAGCGCCGCGTGAATGAAAACATTGCTGCTACTATGGTGTGATGAGCGACCTTGTGCGGCACACCAATTGGATATTTTTTCAGCCACAGGCCCGCCAGCAATGTATATATCGTCACTCATGTTACCGGCTCGAACCGTGGAGAAAGGAGGCCTTTCGAGGGGTCGAGGGCCGGCCGTCGAACGTTCCAAGCTGTGTGCCTCCTCGGAGATGTCAAGAAGGGATCGCACCAGGGAGTACCAGAGGTGGTAAGCAGCCCTGGAAGGAAGGGAAATGGTGTAATTCACAACGGGTTCCGAGCAGTGCGTACTTTATTTGCCACGTTGTTGTGCCATCGCAACCTTATCCGCGAAATCACGCATTGACGCAACACGCGCCGACGGCGTGTTACAGCTTCCTGCAACTCGTACTTTGAACTGCGCAACACATTTCGCCGCATGTGAAAAGTGGTTGGGACTCTGTTTGTTCGCCGTGACCTTAAAATGCTTTCGCCGCAAGCCCCTTTTGTACCGTACCAGTCATTTTGGGGCAAACCACTAGAAAGTAGTACGTGCCACCTGTTTGGGAATCTGGTTTGGCTCTCGAAATCGGTTTTAAACTTACAAGATGAAGCAAAGCACATATTTGAAGGTTTGGTTACGGCGTTTTTTTTATTCTTATAGGAAAAAGAGCAACAAGGGCCGGCGGCCATAGCTGCACCCTGGTAGAAAGTGCGAAGAACCAAGATAAACATGGGCAGGTTCAGATTGTAAACACTGGAGACTTCAATGAAGCGATCTGAGGGTAGAAGTTGTTGCATGGACGGTCGTCTTTCCAGGGCGACCAGTTTCGCATTGAAGCGACTAGAGGTCGGCCACGGCCGTATTGACGGTTGTCATTCGTAGGCGAACGTCCAACGCTTTTCGCTATATCTCGATGGGTCGACCAATCAATGCGTTGACCTAGTGCAGCAAATAGAACAAATGCGGAATGTTTATTGGTGCGACGAAGGAGTAGCACCAAACTAGCCAGCGAGATATCAACAGTAGTCCTCGAATGAGGCTGAGCCTCAGGTTTCGGGGAACGCTGTACCCTTGCTCGCTGTATGTCTTGGCTGCGGCTATCGCTGGCAATATCGTCAACAGAAATGATACGGCGTACGCGCGTAAACCCGAACCGAGCTGGAAATGGTTCCTCTCGGTGTTGAATCCCCAGCCATACGAGCAAAGGAACTCACCAACAGGTGGTTAGTGCCCGTGAGGCTCATGGGATTGATAGATCATCCGGTGGAAGGTGTGAGGTGGACTAATGGGCGGTGAGGAATTGGGCTACGTCGATGACCGGGTGCAGCCGAGGGGCGGTACTGCCATAACGTATGTACCCTAGCAATATATGCAAGGAGACACATACGCCGGATGAAGATAGCAAGAACGCGATAACCACAGGCCAGACAGGGTGACAGAAAGACACAAGTTCAGGCAGACATACAGAAACAGACAGACAGACATACCGACAGACAGGCAGACAGACAGAGACAGACAGACAGACAGACAGACAGACAGGTAATAACTCAAACAGACAAACAGGTAGGTGGGTATGTTGGGAGATAGGCAAACATACATATACAATCAGAGAGACAGAGACACAACATTCAAAGGATCATAAAAACGGACGGGCAGACAGACAGGCAGGCAATTAGGTAGACAGACATAGACAGACGCGGACGGTGGGGGGGAAGGAGGCAACCAGGGAGAGAGGAAGGCATCCAGGTCGGAAGACAAGCATGAGTATAGGAGGGAACGAGCGATAGCCCCGGAACATCACCCGCGCGTTTTAACACAGCTCAATACACGAGCTGACCACGCTTGCCGACGGACGGTGGGTTGGAGGGCTGCGGTGGGTTGTGCCGTAGCTCTCACCTATCGGTGGGGTTGCCGCTTCGAAGCATGCCGCGATCCAGTTCGTAGTTCACCGAGATAGACGGAAGCTGCTCATGGCAAATGAAGCGATTGCAAAGCTGGTTGGACGCATGCCACGATATGGGTACCATATTTGGGCCAAAGGCATTTATGCCTGACTGGGCCCTTCAAATAAGGATGCAACAAACATCGTTGGAATATTATTTGTGTATTACACTATTGTTCCTTCTATACTGTAGCCGTGGACGGTTGGTTGGGTTGATCTTACTTTCTTTGTCAAACCATCAGGTCTCTGTAGAGAGCTCCTTAAGCCTAGGAAACCAATAGTTCTACCCCCATCATAGCGTGCGCCAAGAGGCGATACTAAAGTACTCCCATGACTGCACATGATGTTCAGGAGAACGCACCGAATTTCCGTCTCCATCCGCGCGTGGCATGTCCGGCCAGTAGAAAGTGTCCCTACCGAAGGGAGAACTTACCCCGGATCCCTTGTCCGACCCGGACTTGTGGTCGTTGACCGAGTACAGGTAGGCGTCTTTGGGACCCCGTAACCTCGGGTCGTGGATGAAGACGCACCTAAACCGAACCGGTTGATACACGACCAAGCGAGCAAGCAGAACAGTCAACACCACCTCGTGATGGTATTAGTTCCCGTTTCCATCGGTACGGTGGCTATATATATATGTGAGAGTGGTGAAAATGAAGTAAATTCGTACTAACTCAAGATACTAGTTAGATTCCGTCTTCGAAGGAGACGATGTATTAGGCGCGTTAAAGGAAAAAATTCTACCAAAGGTCATAGACGGGGCGTTAGGTGTTTGCCATGGCCAAGAAGACAAACATAACATGTTTGGCGTGCTGGAGAAACCCGCGTCTCAAAACCATCAATGAGGCGGCAGGAAACGTTTAGGCGACCGCGGCTGGTGTAGGTACGGTACCGACAAGTTCGAGCCATGGATAAGCACCGGGATGTATGCCTCATCGCCTGGCGCTTTTATAGCGTGGACGGCATACGTAGACTTGACCACAAAGTACGGCGTGGCCGGTATGTGATATCTATGTCATGTAGTTTATATGTATCCACATCCTCGAGTAAGAATATACCGCGCCAAAATCGTACTTGTGTACCGACGCAAATGTTGTTCACACCAGCAACCAGTGCTCTGTATGGCCACTTGGAGTGACACGTGACGTCACTTGTCGGGCTGACGGAATGCTGGCACGTGAGCGAAGCTAGGCATGTTGCTTCACAGAGCAGAAAGTAGACCCGGTCACAGTCCGGAGGAACATGTGTGATATGTGAGTGCTTCTCCTCTATGTACACCAAAACAGCCACAAAAGTAAACATGCATCGGTTCGCGAAACGCATTGCCCTGGAGGCAAGGCTGTATAACAGGGGCATTCCAAGGAACCACTCCGTGTAGCGATTGAATTCATCGCCTCGCGCATGCAGCAGCCTGAATTCGCCCCCTACAACACACTAAGCATCACAGTTCGAAAGCGGCGGTTTCTCATTGGCGGCCGCTAAAGAAGATGCGAATCATATTCCATATATCACATTTTGCTACACCACCCTGATGGGAGCGAGATATTGAGTATGTGCACTAGTCAGAACAACTGCCTGTCACTCCAGTCCTTCAATATATGTAATGGCGGAGTATCAGACTATCACTCCATAATTCCTGTGTACATGGAAGACGGCAGAAGTTGAGTCACACGTCCGAGCAATAGTCGACCTCACCGCCAGTAGAGTATTATCCTGACCTGGTTGAAAATACTGCACCCAATGGATCCACATTACCTGGCAAAATACGGACACGACCCTGTGGCGACCCAGGTCTGTTGGTACCCGCGGGCAGACAATACACGGATCATAAAAACGGAAGGCGAGGAGTCGTTGGGAAGAAAGAATGTCGTAGACAACAAGATGTTACAGAACTTGTTTGCACCAGGCTCAACGTTGGAAATCATCCGTGTCGGCAACTTAAAACCGATTGTTGTGGGTGGGTAATGTCAGTGCCACATGTACGTTATGCGCCCTTTTGTTTCGACCATGGATATTCTCGTTTCAACGATGGATATCACTGTGACGTGGCCGCACAGGATTACTGACCCGCGCTACAGAAAGGGAAAGTACCCAGTTGTTTGGAGCATATTGTCTTGAAGAGCTCAACCTTACCCTACAACCGACTCCTGTGAGAAGCATTGTTAGCTAATCCCGATACACAACCTCATGGACTAGGTATTATAGGTATCTCACGAAAACGCGTGCTACGATAGAGGTAGCATTGTTTGGCGTTTTTGTTTCTGAATGACGGGGCTCCTTAACCCAATTTCGTCGAGATTTCATTCTTGTTTTACAATGTAGATTTTTATGTATCGCTAGGCCATGGGTTGTTCATCGGGTTGCACTTGAAGTTCGCTCAAAATCAGTTTGTGGGTGGAGTACAGATCTCCTCAAGTGAGGAACTTCAGAACAAACCTGGTACACCTCTATCGTAGCATGCGTCCGAATAAGATTATAGAATACACATCATGTCCGAACATATTGGGTACTCCTTCAGGACCTACGTCAGTAAGAGCTGTTTTGGCTCAAAGATAGAAGGCCTACCGTACCACGGCCACAATTGACGAGCGACAGGCAAACATGAACTCCGATGGCAAATACTTTTAACACACTTGAGATAAATGGCAGAGCCAAACCATCTCGAACGTACCAAGCAAGGATAGCAGCGGAACTTGGAAGCGTTCGGAATGCGCCCGGTGTACTCCCTGTCGCCGTGGACAGTATCAGCGCCGCACATGAATCGCCGTAATCAAGCAACACCAAATGAGGAAGCGAGTCAACGGGGCTGATCGTGGACGTAATTAGACCAGGAGGCAGTGGGCTTGGTCAAAAACATCACATCGATAGGGTTCTAGTCGGTATGCCCCCTGTGTACTCCCCGCGACGGTCGATACTCTCGACGGTGCGCATGAACGGGCAACCTAGAACAACATCATATGAGGCAGAGAAACAGAGGAGCTAACCTTAGCGAGGAGGAAAGTTCAAGTAGTTTAGAAAATATATGTGGATCAACAATGGTGGGATACCGATACATTATTTCGCGTCGCGGTAACTTGTTACAGAGAACCACCTCCGGCTATGATATACGACACCGCCCGCTGATGGTGTCATTCAAACGATGAGGTGGACAGCGAAAGGGGGTACCGCGCTTGGAATGAAAGTGAAATCTAGACGATTCTGGCCGGTGAAAGGCGATCACCAGGTACATGCTGGTATATCACAGAATCGACGATCCTCGATATGAGTAGGATTTGCGATCCCTCTTGATTGCTTGGCTAAGAGTAACGATATCGCATAGTTTAGGGCCGAATATTGTGAACGAACATGTCTGAACTGTGAAAATATTCCTGAGCCGAGTTGAATCATGCTAACACCCGTGCAACACCTGTCTGCCATTTTTATAGCTATCGTGTGGGTACGGCTAACATTCTAAACAACTTGATATTGGAGACAGACTGCTGATGTGATACAGGCTGTTGGTTGTGTGTCTTGAATGACTCACTAGTCGTTGGGTTACGATTTTGGCCTTGTCCCAACACTGGTCTCTAAGCATGGAGGGTGAGACACAGCATACACACTATTGGACTATGAATAGTACCGCCTTCAGAAGTAAACAACAAGCAGGGACGTACGACTTTAAGGTGTGGCGCCATCACAATCCTAAGGCATGTATCACAGTGTGGAGTGTTATGTACCGGGCAATTGACGTGCCATTGACAAATATGGCTTATTCAACGCACATATGTAATCAGTCAGTGCAGGCATGTTGACATTTGAAACTCACATCTCGTCGAGACTCTGATGCTTGAGTTCGTGAGCGCCATGTGCGAAAGCGCATTTTGCAGCTTCCCTCCCAATGATGGCGAGGCGGCGACAGTTACAGTGCGAGTATAGAGGTAATAGAATTGCAGGTTAGTGTCACGCAGGGGGTTGTTGATGGTTCCGGCGCGAGCGTAGATGTATAGGCTGTTTAACGGTTAGTGTCAATATTCATCACCAAAGCGCTGGGTGTTGGCAATAAATCTCGAGGATGGTTCTCTCCACCCATTGAAGCACAGACGGTTTTACGAGGAAAACCGACATACGAACCTGCACCGAATTTGGCAGCATGCACGCTGCACGCTGCCAACAACGACGTGCTTGAGGGAACATGTTGACGAATGGGATATTAGTCAGTTACGCCTGTTAGCGTTAGACAGGAGGCCACCCCTCCGGCTAGGCAACCACAACAAATTCACCAGGGCACCTTAAGGTGGACGATCTCTGTGACAACGTCAAGTCAATCCCGGCATGGGTAGCAAGTTTTTGTTCGCCGGGTTCGGATTCGGTGCCAGGCAGGCTGCCACTCCATGGACCAATTCAAGCACTGCCCGCCAATACATAAGGGGACCGGAATGGGAATGATGTCCAGGACTGCATCAGTTTAATCCCAGCAAAAGCAACAACTTCAATGGAGGTTGCAAGGGGTACGGGGTAATCGACACAAACACACGAAAAAGAAGAAACTACGATATCGCTCTCAACATGCATCCGTGCGTACAATCTAGAGAAGAAGCAACTTGGAGTATTGGTCATGGTGGAATTATATCCTTCCTGTACAAGCGCATTACGAGGGATAAATGTGTTGTACTCCGTTCTTGCTTTTTCTTTCCGACTGCGTCATCCAGAGATTCGCCCCAAAATGATGCATGAATTAGATAAGCGCTAAATACTCTTAATCAACATCCCCCGATAGTGTATGGTGAAACGCGGCATAAAGGCAGAGTAAATTAATATGCGTACCTCCATAGACGCAGTACCCACGCTGCCAGTTACGGCAGATCTCGGTCTGGACAACAAAGTAGAACGATAGGGTAGTGAACGAGCGAAAACGTTAAATTAGTGTGATTTCAGTTTTTTTTCTGCTTTGGAGACGATATCACGGGGGCCATAAAAACTAGAGACGATGTCCTCGGACACGTTCGCCAGGCAGCCGGGGTCGGCAAACACCCCGGTGGTAGGGCATTGTACCCCTTGGCGTGCTTTTAGTATCATAGGCTATGGGGGATACCGCTGATCAAGCTAAAGGCTTAGACTTAGATCCCTCAAATCGTTCCATGCAGAAAACAGCACTCACAGGTATATCGGAGACAACCTGAATCGTGGGCGTGACGCCACTGGCAAACGAAGACCAACAACCACCGGCTACACAAACCAGCCGTTGCTGCCGGGGTAGGCGGTGTTTACGCCCTATCTTGTGTGGAGCTGCCCGACACATCGGCCGCATGGTTATAAACTTGTACTGCTGTACGCTCGTACTCGGTGCTTGATAAAATCGAATTCAAAGTTGTTTTGCTTGCTGAGTGTCGGCCTCAACGAGGTTAACGTCACTCCAATTCTACGTAGCCTGTACCCGGAATGTACGTGCGGTTGAAACGCCACCACGGCGGTAGGCGCTTCAAGTTTCTGTAGGGCGTCCTTTCATAGATGTTAGTCGGGCTCCAAAGACCTCGCACCTCCCTCTCTGTCCCCAGATGCTCTTCCCCACCGCAATAGCGAACAACGGAGTGTATCGATTGTAGAATCGTTCTGAGTGGCGCATCCATCCATGAACGATCGTCGAGCTTCCAAGATCGCCCCCCCCCCCCCGCAGTTCCCCTCGCTCCTCCCCGCCTAGATAGTGAGCGCCCGGGCCAACCTATTGTAACATCGCTCTCGGCTTTATTTCCAGTCTTCAGAGGAGCCAGGATGCTGCGCCGTGTTTTGACCCTTTCCTTCTCTATTGCGAATTATTCCACACAAATTCCACGTGACCGCAACGCTGCTCACGACCTTGCTCCGGTGTCCATTGGAACCAGGGAGGTTCAACATGTTGTCACAAAAACAGAATGCTGCAAAACCGGTTCCACGCTTATTCCAACTGGTTTGTCCCTCCAGCGTGTAAAAAGGTTAACAACCTACGTGTGTTTTAATGTGGTGTCTGCTGTAGATGATGATAGCAAACATAAGTCCTCAAAACCCCCCCCAGTATAGAGACCAAACCCTCCGACCCAGACCATTTGAGAGATAAAAACATCGGCAGGGTCAGAAGATGCACTATAATCCCATCTATTCTAGACACGAAATTGACAAGTCGGAAGGTTCACTATAATCACACTCAGCGCGAGAGCATCCACGCAATATTTTATCGTCATAGTGTGATACCGAACGTTGTTGCGGTCGGAGCTGGAATGAAAACTACGCCCCGATTCTAAAGGCGCCTCCTCCATTGCCATTCGACACTCTTTCGACCTGGTGCCTTTCGACCCCCTGTCGACCCATTTCCTTTACAAGTTTTATCTGTCTGTTTCTTTCCTAACTCTCTTCAATTCATTTATCTGCTGCTAGATTTTGGCCAACTTTCTTTCTGCCTCATTTGGATAGGTTGGTCTGTAAACGTACGAAAGCAAAGTAACGGATAAAACGACGCTCATTTCGCAGTGAGAATGAGGCATGTCTGTTTCGGAGATCTATCCCGGTCGGAGTCTAGGGTAGCAATCAGAACTGAGCACCCCAGGAGCAGTCCCGTGCGGGACTCGTCGCATGCAGGCTAGCAAACGCAAGCCGAAAGCAAGCGAGTGGGGCTCTTGCCGACAATGTGAGCAGACATGAAATAGTAGCTGGATTGCTCAACCAAGCCAGGCCTTTTCGCCTTTTTGTTCTCGTTCTACGCCAACGGCACACAATGGGGAATACAGACCATGGCAACGGACCGACAAGGTAGATGTGCGTTTTGAGGGGCAGAAGGGTGACCAGGTACAGTTTGGAAGCTTACGCGTGCGGATACCGAACGATGTTCGCGGTTCGAGGTCGTCCGTTAGAGCCGACCGCGGTGCCATTGCCCGTGTGTTGGGGTTGGGTGTCATACTTCTCTGGTCTCGACCACGCCCCCTTTTCCTCGCATTGTTATGGCAAGTTTGATTTAGTTGTGGGATACGGTCGTGCTCTTCGAGCAATTATGGAGTTAGTAGCGAAGTCGAGTGGTAATCCCGATGCGTTCGCCCTGCATTCGTTGCGTATCGGCGAAGCGACTACGCTCGCAGCCCGAATAGGCATATTGAATCGAACGGTTGAGAGAGAAGGGCGGTAAACACATCAGCCGTACAAGGCGTATACGCACAAGATCATAGATGATTCGATAAGGGTGCCACGTACGCTAGTCGTGGCAAGCCAAGGGAAGGACTGACAAACGGGGGTAGCATTGACAACCGGGGGAAGGTACAGACTGGAGTAGGAAAAGATAACTGGTGTACGGCAACAGTAGTATCAAATTATGTCGCAGTTGGAGGAGTCGAATGGTACATACCATTCGGAGGCTCGGTCATCCGAGACGACTGTAGGAAGTAATAGTTTGGAACCCTCCTGGTATCATATTAGGGAGAGAGACGGTAAAAATGAGGGCGAGATAGAGAGGGGATTGTATGAGGCTGCGATATGTGTACCTGGCCAACGGGAGATATCTCTCTTTCCCATGCCCCGAAAAACTATCATGACAACGCAATTCGAAAGAAAAATCAATAAATTATAGGTTTGTCTGTAAACGTACGAAAACAAAGTAGCGGACAAAACGGCGTTTACTTTGCAGTGAGAATGGGGTATGTCTGTGTCGGGGATCTATCTGGGTCAGAGTCTAGGGTAGCAATCAATGCTGGGCACCCCACGAGCAGTCTCGTGCGGGACTCGTCCCGTGCAGGCTAGCAAACGCACTCCGAACGCAGGCGGGTTGGGGCTCTTGCTGATAACGCGAGCAGAAACGAAGTAGTCGCTGGATTGCTCCACCAACCCAGGCATTCGAGACTTTTCTTTCCCACCTCCCGCCCTTATTATTCTTTTGAATGGGGAGGGGGGGATGGGAAGAGAGCGGTAGGGGTAGCCGGGGTCCCGTATATTTTTACGATTTGTTTTCGTAGTTGTTTTAGGTGAAGTTTGAGTGAGATCGGAGGAGTCGAACGGTAAGGTACCATTCGGAGGAGTCGAATGGTAAGGTACCATTCGGAGGCTCGGTCAACCGAGACGATTTTAGGCGATAATAGTTAGGAACTCGGCTGGTATCATATTAGGGAGGCAGAGACGGTAAATATGTAGCCGACATATATAGGAGATTGCAGAAGGCTGCGATAGGTGTATCTGGCCAAGGAAAAAATCTCTCTCTCCCACGACCCAGAAAAACGATCGTGACAACGCAATTCGAAAGAGAAGCAATAATCGACCCATTTCCCTTCGACGGCTTTTGGACAAATTTTCTTTCCACCCATTCCGCATCGAGGTCATTTCCAACAAAGTCTCGCAATTCGAAAGACAAGCTATGCACCATCCATTTTTCTTCGACGGCTTTTGGACCCATATTTTTTCCACCCATTCCGCTTCGAACTCATTTCGAACAAAGTATTTCCGATATTCTCTGACCCATTTCTTTTTGATCTCCTCTCGACCCGTTTCCTTTCAGCCCATTTTTTTTCGACCTATTCCCTTTCAATGTCCTTTCACCTGGCGTCTGGCGGTTATGATTCCGAGCGTGGGCTTGCTGATTTTCGTGGTGAACATTTCACCTTAACATGACGGTATAAGCTCGGCCAAGACCCTTAATAATAAGCGTACGTAGTCATATTTCGTAGTGCGGTACTCTTGATGCTTGCCATCGAGCCTGGAATCGAACCTACTGTATCCCTTCCCAACACAAAGACAACTCCTCTGACTCTGTTCGGTATTACTTTTCGACCCAAAGCACTGAACGTCCATTTCCTTTCGACACCCTTAGGACCCATTTCCTTTCGACATTTTTCCCACCGATTTCGTCGGATTATCTTTTCGGCCCATTTCCTTTAGAAGTCATTTCAATCAATTTTCGATCTATCTCATCGACCCATTTCCTTTCTTCCTCCGTTTGACCCATTTCCTAAAAACACCTCTTAGACCCGTTCCCTTTCTGCTAATTTTCGACCCACCTTGCGATTGACAGAGATGATTCCAAGGGTGGGTTGGCCGATCTTCGGCGTCAACCTGGTCTGACCGGACTTCTTCCTCATGGCTCTTGTTTCCTTCGCTATCTGCGGTATTGTTTGGTATGGGCACATGTCAAGCAACGGGTGAGGTGCGTAGCCTGTAAGATATGGGCATGTGTATAGACTCAAGTAAAATGTCCGGATGTCATACGAACAATATCAAAATGTTGGAGAGTGTTATCATAGGAAATTGACAACGGTAAGATACTGTCAAGCATTGAGATACAGGCAAGTATTCAGGTTCATGTGAAAGTTGGAATTCTGTTTTACAGTTGAATGTCAATACAGGCGTAAACGCGCGAGAACAGGTGTTAAGACATGCCTGGTCCAATGGTTGGCAAGGTTTGATTGTACGAGTAACTGTTTAGATATGGGTAACTGGCAAGATGCGAGTGGATGTGAAAGTAAAGGGGATTTACATGATACGAGTGGATGTTAACATACTGTACGATGTTTGCAATCAGATATTTTGCAGAATGAGCTTCAATGCCGATCACTCATACCAGGTAAACATCACCAGACAGGAAAACAAAATCAAGGTCATAAAACATGAAACCTATGCATGACATCTAATGAGCTTGCCTTCCGTTGTGAGAAAAAAAAATTCACAGAATACACTGCCCGTATCCCTGGCGTATGCTACAATAGGCGCATACCTACAGCTTCTGAGTGTTTTTTCATCAGGGGTTATATATCTTGTCCAGACAGGTACATCGAACAAAATGAAAAAACAATCCGATGTCCAAACCCATGGCCTAGGTATATAACGAACAACTATAGTCTAACACACACGATATCCAGCGACATAAGGTACTTCCTCAATTGCGAAGCGTCACCCTAACATAGTTTGCCAGATGTGCCCTTATCGTTGCATGCGTGGCCCTTGCACCTTGGAACACTCCATTCACAAACTGTCGCCGCAACAGTCCGATTCATGCACACGACACTACAAGCATTGGTTTCTTAAATTGTCTGGTATGTTTATGTGTGATTGATGTTGACGGCCTGGCCGGACATTGCCGAATGGCAAACATAACAACAAAAACAATAGCAAGCGGGAATAGTTCTACACGAATATCCGCCAACACTTGTGCAAGCAGTGCAGATTCGCAACCAATATTCGTAGTAGCCACACGTGATTCCCCATCCCGAACCCCCGATCCCCCGTATCCCGTAACAGCGTCGCATTCACTTCCAACCCATGCAAATAGTGCATTCTGAAAACCATCGCATGAGTTCGTTTGTCCCGCTACACCGTGCGTCGTAGCACCTGTGACCGATGCAAAGGATGACGACTAACAATGTCACCGCACCCGTCACCCCATAACCTCTTCGTACTGCAGGCATTGCTCCACAATATTTTCAAGGGGCTGAGGTTTGCACCAAAACGTGGGTGTAGTTCTGAGAGGATAAACACCAAATTTCCCACTGACATATGATGTCACGGTGCAACTCTCCGATCTATGCGATTGAACTACGACATATAGCTACCGGGCATATATACGCCACACGCAATCAATGCAGCTTCGCAAAACCTCGGCAGTCACAGTCCGTTACACCTGGTGGTGATCTGTCTGATCACACACCGTCGTCTACACGGTTTTATACATGCATATCCGACGCCAACCTATTACTGACTACTAGGTATAGCCTACACGAACCTTTTGCTATACTTGTGCTGTCACTAAACATCCACAATAGATGGAAGTCACAGAAAGTGTATACCCCGTAACCCTGATTCCCACGATCCTGTAATAGCGTTGCATCCACTTCCGACCGGTGCGAAGGATGCCCATTGGAACCCCTTGTGCCCATGTACCCCGTCGCCCCACCCGTCGTAGCATTTCCGCTCAGTGCAAGGGATGCACACGGACAACTCGTCACAACCTCATCCCACACACTCGTCCGAATAGTCTTGCCGCTATCGTGTTTTAGGCTCCTCACTCGACAAACTCTATATATCACCCAACCACGGATATTGAACAGTATTGCAAGCCAAGACTGAAAAAAGAATGTCATGTGCTAGGTACGCCACGAACAACATCGCTAAGTGCACACCAGACCAAACTATATCGGGTAGCTCCTCAGCTGAGGAGCCCCGTCGGTGAGAAATGTTTCGGGTTCAAAAGTTCAACCTCTACCGTTGCACGGTTTGAATGCGCAACGACAAGTCAACAAGGCACCGAACATATCTTACAGGTGACAAGCGTCACTTGCGGCACCTGCGACCGACGCAGATTCAGAATGCATGGCAGCAGTTTGTGTAATTCTTCGTAACCTACAATGAGCAGCATGGGTTTCAACGTCGATTACCAAACACATTGTCAGAAAGAAGACGAAAACGAAGGGAAACCAAAAATTGGAATCCTATGCACGAAACCTCACTCTGTTACGTACATGCTTCCGGTATAAGCTCCCCTATCCCGCAACTCGGCCTAACCCGAAAATGTACCACCGCTGAAACACTTGGACTGATGCCCTAGTAGTCTACAACCACACGTTTGTTTTCCGGCCATGCCTGACACGTTTTGCCTGCAATTCTCAACATCGATGGAGATTCGCATTGGCATCCCTTGAGTCCCTCCATCCCCGTCAGCTCATTATTCTACCACGTAACACCGTCGAAGCGACTCGAATGCAGTCATTCATTCCACGATGCCACCGACTGATTTACTCGATTCCGCACAGAATCGTCTGATTCCACAGCACCCCCGCAACATTGCGGCCCATGCAGACGCACAACGACAAGTTCCTTCGGGCCTAGCCTAACACGCAACGCATGAAACATGTACCAGTGATAAAGGTGTACCACGACAACGTGTCTGGGTAGCGTATGGTGGGTACTTTCGTTTCAATACCGGGTTTAGACAACTGTTAATAACACGACAGACTCATATATCGGTGACTACCTGTGCAACGGCCATTTGAATTGCTCTTTGTATCGCAGTATGAAACAACCCAAACTAAACCGCTCAAACTGGCCTTGAATCGCTGACGATACAGCCCAGTATACTCTCCCTACCAACGCCTCGGTCCCACTAAGAACTTCATTACCCGCTCAGACCAAGTCGTAGCGATCGTGGGCAATGCCAATGACAACCACGACATATCAATATGCTACACAACGGTCCGTTTTGTCCTATGTGGCCGTCACTACATAAAGATGCAGAGTTGCCATGACAGTCTAGCTACCGCCCATCGGTTGTAGCGTTCGGCCTGCCATACAGAACAGCCCTGGCTGCTAGGTAAGGGCACTATTGGTATTTGACGATAGTCCCGGACTACACGGCAAGGACATGCGCGACATATGTACGACAATATACCTCCGTGATCACCTTAAGCAGACGGCCAATGAGTCCGCACTTCCCAAGGTTAATAGTCACCAAATTGCACGTGGGTGCCAAACCAAAGGCAGCCCTCACAGGCAGTACCAAGCATGAATGCATCGATTTAAAGCAAAGACGACGCAGAGAACAGCAGCGTATGGTTGTCGCTTGATTACTGCCGGCACGCCGAAACAGGCATATGCACAAAAAACACTTCAACTCGTCTCGGGTGCAAACCGAACATAGTCAAATATCTATTATCGCGAGCAGAATCATAGAGAGCGGGCTAGTCCCGGCTGCCAACCGGGTCATCGACCTGCCCTAGAACCTTGAAACCCGCTCACACTAGCTTATTCCACAAACCAAATATCCAACCGCGCTTGTAACTGTGTAATCGTACAATATTGTCCCGACCGAGGTGCAGCTGCCAAGATATACACATTCGTTGCGAGTAAAAGCTAGGCATACAACAGCAACTAACTATAATAGTGTCAAGTGCTGCCAACTTTACAACGAGTGTCTATGGTATGTGAAAGTGCCTTCGGATATTTCTTCTTCTGAACCCTGTTCTCTTTGCGGGTAATAAATACCTGGTACACGCTGAGGTAGAGGCGTAACTTTTGTTGTTGAGGCTCATGACTTGAGTTCTATACCGCACTCATTCAGCGAACTTTGATAAAATACGTTTTTGAATAAGCCCCATGCACAATCCAAGGGCCCACGTATCCAAATGTGTTCAGCTCACAATTAAAAATAGACGTAGGATCCAAAGATTCTGTATAGCTCGTTTCTGCAGGTCCTCAGTTCAGAAGTGTTTGGGAGTGAAACGTGCAACGCTTACCGTAGCACGGCTCAATAGATCTTTCGAGCAGTACGCCATCAACTTCCGAAATTTTCTACTCATTTTCATTCATAGACCTTTGGCGGCAATAGCATCAACCCTCGACCCACTCCCGAACGCCGATTAGACGCCGTCTGGCCTCGGGGAGGTCATCAGAGCCATGCTACCATAGACGGGGTACCTCGCTTTCTCACGTGCCTAGCAAAGGTAGGGGTCACTCCATAGCACCGGTATGAGCCAGCAGGAAACACCGGCGCTATTCCACATACTGCGTCTACTGGTTGTTCGCATTTGTGGCAACCGATGTCACAGGCGTATTAGTGGGCAGCCAGCAACTCAACCGGCACTATTGGGGGACCACCACTGTACTCCAAGCGTGTTTGTAATTACTCAGTTGAGGAACCCAACCGCTCTGAAATGATTAGGCCAAACGTGCCACCCCTATCGCAGCACTCGACATGCATTGTTGGTGTAAACGCTGTTAATACCGTTTTTTTCAAATGACACCTGCAACAAATATCACGAACGCCACAACTGGAAGCTGTGGATTAGAAATCGTGCGTGAGTCCAACGTTACACGTGCAACGTCATGACTAATATTTTTGCTGCTGAAGAAATTATTCTAGTCTAAATCCAATAACTTTGTCCTCAAAAACGATGCTGCAGGTCTCACCACCGCATAAAGTGTCCTATTCAAAATCCAAGTAATATTTCCCTAAAACGAGGGTATGTACTGATACTTTCTGAACGATTTCAGGGTGTCGTTACCATACTAGACGGTAGTCACATGCATTCTACGACTGTAGCCAAAATTTTGCAACAGCTCTATGAGTACAAATTATGGTTTGAAGGCTGAGCATTACGATGCCCTCCTCCATGAGGCCGACCGCTTGCAACCTGCGTAGGTAGGACCAGTACGACACTAAAGAAAGACGGATACTTTATTGAATATCTTCCTAATTGCATTGTCATTACGATTTTTCTGGGTCTTGGGAGAGAGGGATTTCTCCCCTTAGCCGGATATACCAATCGCAGCCTCTCCCTACTTCGTATGATACCAGTCGGGTTCCTAACTATTACCGCCTACGGTCTTCTTGTAGCACCAAGCCTCCGAATGGTACCGTACAATTCGACTCTTCCGATTCAACTAAAAACTAAAAAAACCCAACAAGAATGAAAAACCCAAACTCGGAAGCCTGGCTACCTAGCTCTCCCCTTCCCGCTTTTCCCCACCCCCCTCGTCGAAAGAGAAACCGGGACGGCGGGCGGGTGAAGAACGAGCCATCGACATCTGGCTGGGCTGGGCAACCAGGCGATTACCTTAGTCTGCTGACGTTCTCAACAAGACCTCAGACTCGCTTGCTTGGTCTTGCTAGCCTACTCATGCGATATGTTCCCAACAATGAGCGGGTGGGAGCGGGTGGCTTGTCTTTGATTATGGCGTCTCTTTCCCCAAACCCTGAACCCCGATATAAACATGCCAATTCTCAGTACACTAAACCGTGATTTGCCGGTTGACTCATCTACAGACACCGTTATATCGTTAACAGGCAAATATATCCCTTTGAAGCAACCGGAAGTTGTCGAACCAAGCGAAAGCCCCCGACATAAATATCCGAAAACAGCAACTCAAACAGCACAACAAGGACAAGACACTACCAGGAACAGGAAGAGGGGGGAGGAGAGGAGGAGCGGTGGACGGTCGTTCGTCAAGCGATATGAGAACACAGTAGTAGGTGACCCTTTCTAAGAGACAATCGTGCGTCGGGGCTGAAAGGTCCATTGTACATCCTTTAAGTTAACAAATATGCCCCCTCTACCGCACGACCCGTTTTTTTTTTTTCTATTAATAGGCAATAAATGATAAATGGCACTTTTCAAGCGAGAGACAATAAGGTGTTTGCTATTTCAAAACTCTGTTGGGTTGGAAAAAATGTGAAACTAGTATTGAAACCGACGAATTTCATAGCCCATGGCCAACCAACCCACGAAAAAATGAGGTCAGAAAATATAAAAATGTGGGAAAAATAAGTAACTTAACTTTTCGCTGGTTTTTCGTGGGTTGGGTTGGCCTTGGATTGGGATTTCGACGGTATGAATTATATTATTATATGTTTGCTACCCATCTCCTACCAAACCAAAGTTGGTAAATCTCAAATATTCACGTTAATTTAGTGACCCCAATTCACGGCCCCAGGGTCCCTCACATAGTGTCGCGTCCGTTATAGGGGACGAGGTCCATTAATGTGGATAAGGATGCGTGGAGGAATTTGAGGTCCCGAATATACCGTTTTTCCGTATCGCGGGGTCCCTTAAAATGGACCACCTACTGTACATAAATTTCGATTTCA
The DNA here is from genome assembly GCA_036873875.1 of Laminaria ephemera. NCBI lineage: Eukaryota > Phaeophyceae > Laminariales > Laminariaceae > Laminaria > Laminaria ephemera. The sequence goes on along the minus strand of JAYJMJ010088287.1, from coordinate 17,295 downwards.
TGCTTTGATGTTCGACGTTGATCTTGATGGTCATTTCCTGCAGGCCGAAAATACCAAAGATGTTCCAATGGATAGCAGCGAAGTGATTTTTCGAGAAATCACTAGTCATGAAATCACCCAGACTGCTCGTACCCGACTTACGTGGCAGCACTGATGTAAGGGCAAGTCCGGGGTCACGAGAAGGCATGAACCCTCACAAGAGCCGCGTGATGTCGTGCAAACCAGCCCCAAAATGATTGTTGACCGCCCTTTATACGTCCCGCTTCCGATGCACACCTCTCCTCTTAGTAATGTACCAGGCATGTACGTATGGCACGTGGCCGAGGAAATCTCTCACGCATCGGACAGATCAGGTCCCCATTTCATCATCTACTGTACCACAGTGTTGCCCACATTAAACTGCTGTCATTTTCAGCCATCGACATCAAGCACCCACAGCAGTGTTGGTGTCGAAGCCTTGTCTTAGAGAGAGACAAAGTCTTGCGCCGAAACCTACGACACAGAGAAGATATGCATCGCAATTACAGTACAGGGATTCGGCCATGCAATGCCAGACGTACTGAAAACGAATACTGAGCATACGCAAGACAGCACACAAGACAACGTGCAGGGGAGAAAAACAAAGATAAAGAAAAAAAATGAAAAATGAACTACCCTGCTGGTGCTAGTTGCTGGGTGTCTGTTTTTTGCTTTGTTTTCCATTTTGTCGTGCCGTCTTGTTTCACTAAATTTTTGTTCTTCTTAGGTACCTCTTCCCTCTTTCTTTCCATTTTAAATGTTTATATATTTTTGTTTTTTCTTCTATCTTAATTTGCTTTTAATTCTTCCTTGCAAATATATTCTGGTGTGCTGGCTTGCATATGTTCTGCCCTCGTATTCATTGCGGTTGGCATTGCAGGGCCAAATCACCTTGCTGTATTTGCAATGTGTATGTATTTCTGTCTTGAAGTTTGTGACCACAGAGCTCGTTTCTCTAGGAGGCATCGCCAATGACACTGGTTGTGCTGGATGTAGATGGGTGGAAATATCACATTTAACGTGAAGACCAACACACACTGTAAAAAGCACGAAAGAAAAAAAAAAAGGAAAGGAACAGAAGGGGGGGAGGGGGAGAGGTTGATGTTTGATTTCTTCAGGAAAAACCGAACCTATGCAGCCGAATTGGTTTTCAACATACCAGTGCAGCAGTACAGTAGTAAGTGGTCCCTATTAAGGGACCATAACGCGTCGGGCCGGGAGGGTACTTTTTATACCGACGACCCTGAACAATTATTGCCCGCCTTAAGGGATATAGTCCCTTAAAGTGGGTACGACCGTTTATCTCCGTCCCTAGGTTAGCACATAACTCGTTTTACTGGTATATAGCAACGTACGCAAGTAATCAGAGTCAGCGCTACATGGTCAAGGTGTGATACAGACTAGTTTGAATTAATTGGGGTAGGGCAAGGCAGCGTCCGTTCTGTTTGAATGCTGAACAAGCAGGGGATTGGAGGGGCACGCTTGGCACTCAAAGAGGATTGGAGGCGCAGTGAACTTGTTGAAGGGGGCAGCTGTACCAGAGGTGTTGCACCCTGACGGTCGATGGGCGTGTTCCGCCACGGGGCAGCACGCCAGCTGGGTAGCAAATGGAATGGCTTAGGATGGGCGTGGTAATGGGATTCAGCCGGGGCCGGGTTCAGCGTGGGAGCGGGTTAACCTACCTATTGATCTGGACGGACATACGTAAGCATACCTGTATTCCGGTCATGCAGCAGTGTGCATGTGCGGCAAATGAAAACAAGTTTGGGGGGGTTGGGTTATCACGCGTGCTTCCCATGGTATAGCAACAAGGAGAGGGGGGGGGTGGGAGCGCTAGTACGTTTTCTTAAATCGGGTCAATCCCATTTGTTGGAGACTGGCGTCGAGCATTTGACATTTCCAGTTGGGATGGAAGATGACTCGAGTTTACGGGTGCTAACGTGAGGTTGTTATTGGCGCAGCCAGAGGGGCTTGCCCTTCTCTCCGCCCCCCCTGTCTCCGATCGTGGGGGTGCGCAGTGATATGACACAACTTCGAAAGCAAAGTGCAACGCATATTACAATCGAGGCACGAGAAAATGCACGTATTACACCCACGGAAGAAGTTTGGCCAAACCAGTCAGATGAAAGCGGGTTAATTGTAGATAACAATTGGATAGCCGTGAGACACACCATGCACAATTCGTATTTACTGACCTGCGAGCGAAGCACGTAGTCAAGCAGAGTCATCACTACAGGTTCAAGGTGTGACACAGACTAGTTTGAATTCCCACCCACCCGCCCATATGTGGCATTTTTCAAGCCAGACATAGCATAGTCGCCCACTCGAAGGCGCCTTCGATCTCTCATTGAGCGTTGCGTTCCCTGTAGGTGACGAGGTCCCTTAAAGGGGGAACACTCGGTGCAAAGAAATTTGAGGTCCCCTCTATATCGTGTTTTCTTATATCGAAGTCCCTTAAAAGGGGCCACTTACTGCGTCACATACACCAACTGCCCGCACCCGAGCTACGTACTCTGCAGCAAGGGCAGTGCAGCACAGGCGGGGATGAACTCCCGCAAGAGCTGTTTGGTGCCGTGCAAGATAGCCCTGAAACAAATTGCTGCATCCCCTTCAAACATCCAGCTTACGATGTTCCTCCTTGCTCTGTATGGCATGTCGCGGAGGAAATCTTCCATACATCGGACAGATGGGATCTCGACTTTATGATCTAGATATTTCTGGGCAGATACGTTATTACGGAGGACCATAGTAATCAGCACCGACAATATACACAAAAACCTATATATCCCACTATTTTTACTACCCATGTTTGGTCCTGATTTCTACGGTCCCCCGTAGTAGTTGTTCCCCCATTTATTTTGCCTATTTTGTCGATCTCCAAGTATTGCCCTCGTTCTACTTGCCCGGCTCCTTCCTTTTCGTAACTCAGATTCGGGGTCACACAGCGGCTGCTGCTCCCCCCTCCCCACCATGGTACGTGCCTGGTACTTTCTTCCCCCGTCGATTCGCGTCGACTCGTGCATCCATACGCTTTACCGGTAAATGATGTTTTTTTAGTCAAGTTGCATTCCCAAGAAAAACAATCCTCACTGGGTGGATTCGATGTCTTGACATTGACGTTAGTAGTTGCGAGGCTATACCATTCGTGATACCTGGCACGTGTTATCTCGATCTGCACGATTGAGATCATGTTTGCCGGGTGGGATTTGCTTGAGACGACCCTTGCGCATAGGCTTTCCAGATGGGATGTGTACGGCACAGCTCCTGAACAACATCGCATGATGACAAGTACAGGATCTAGATCATCTAGATCGCAATTTGTCCTGTGTGTGAACCTTCGATGCTGAGAATTACTGATCGGTGACTATCATGAGGACTAAAGTTTTTTTTGTATTCTTTATTCTCGAAGATAACTGCTTTGGGAATACACCCACATTTGGGGCGGGGAAACTACTTGGAATTAGTGTTGGATTTGTCGTCAAGTTCTACATATAATTTTTATGAAAAATATTTAGTTGTCAGCGTTATTCTGAGGCGACCATCACTGAGGTACACCTCTCCCACGCCACTCGCAAAGCCCCGAGCAATTGTTGTTCAACACCTGAAGCCCTGATCCTGACCGTGCTCAGGTGGCCAAGCGGCCTGGGAGCAATGGTGCGGGGTCGCGTATCCAAAGCGTGGTCTGTCTGTTTCTGGATTCTGGGGTCAAAAAGGTCACACGAACTCCACGAAAGAACGTTTTTCGCTTTGGTGGGGAACCCAAGTAAAACGACGAAGAGATAATAGAGAGGTGGTGCGGTCGTGGCCACTGCAGTCTATACATGGTGTGAGCGCGCGGCAAGACGAGTAGCAGTATCCTGCTGCGCGCCTGTAGATAACCCCTTGCAATGCAGCCTAGTCGTGGGATCCAGGATCCTCTAGAGTGCCCCAGCAGCCAGGGTCGCGCCGTGTGGCCGATGCCAATTCGAAAGTCATTGACTAAGATGTTCGCCACATAATATCTCTGCTGATGAATGCCTCAAGGTAGAAACATCGCAAACCACAAAATCTAGAGTCGCCGAGGCGGGCACAAACTCTTCTCGGCGGGCGCTTGCAGGTAGATATACGCGCAAAGGGGCAGTGAGCAGCTAGATTTTCTACCCGGCAGTGCTGGTTGCTTAACCCCAATCGCAGGATGCGGAATCATCTATTAATAGGCTACACCAGCTGCCCGGTTCGCTTCTCGCGGCCGATGCTATAATCCATCTCGATGTCGGCCACAGTTTCTCGCTGCTGAAGTCTAAAGAAAGAAAAAAACAAAAAAAGACACAATCTAAAGTGGCGGAGTCGAACCCACCTCTTCCCGCCGATGCACACAAGTGGATATACGCGCAAAGGGGCAGCGCGAAGCTGGCCCTTCCCCCCGGCAGTGCAAGTTGCTTGAGCTCGGCGCCGGTTGGTGGGGTGCCTTGCGTAGTTGTATATCTCAACACAGACTTCTCTAAGACTGGAGAGTGGTTTCTCAAAAAATAAAATGGATGGGTTTCCACCTTGGTTGTGTGATGGCGTTATGGCAGTTTTAAGTTAACTTATTGGAACGATAATCGATTCTGATCCGATAAGGGCCGAAAGAAAACGATATCGGATAAACCATCCGAGATTGTATGGATCAGACCGAATCGCTAAACCCCCCGATTCCGATACGATAAATGATGTGCGAGGCGAAAATACGGATGGAACACAAACAGCTCAAGGTACAGTACTGCCTAAGGAGCACGTGTGGTTTTTCATCTGACACCTGACGTCGAAATGTTCACCATGGACCGTCTCAACGAGGTGTAGGGACGGTAGAGATATCCCCCTTCCCTCTAGAAGCAAGGGCTTCTTATCGGAGGTCGGGACGCTTAATGTTTCCGATATGATTGCGGGTACTCGTACGAGTTCCGATTAGAAGCAAGGCGTTCTTATCGGACATCGGGAACCATTTTTTCCATATGAAAACCAAAACGATTTCCTATTTATAGGAACTTCCGATATTACATGAAACTCTGATATCATGTATCATGGGTAGCGCCGGGGGTGCTATATCTTCACGAACCCTCGAGGGTTCTTTACCTGATCTCCTTCACTGCACCAGGCGTTTCTAAGAGTCTGGCTGGCTGTAGTCAGGTATATTTCGCCCCACTCAAGAAGGTACCACTTCAGTACTGTAGATGCACGGATGGATCGGAGCTCGTGGACCTCGTTCTCTGGGAGGAGGAACAACGTTGTCAAGCCTGGGGTGAGGGCCGGTGCAGTGCTCGCATTAGCTCGCCGAGTTGGTGTTCCGATGTTGCTGCCTCGTAATACAACTTCGTCATTTTTCACTTGACGTTTTACTTTGTAGTGTGATGGTTTTTTCAGTGCTTCGCATTTTGAATTTGGACAATTTCGAGAGCCCTTGGCTTGGCTCTTTGGAGAAGACCTAATGTCTGAGGGGCCTTGGGACAAGCGAGAGATCCGGTAATACGAAGTGGTTGCCGAGAGCGCCGTGCTACACGTATGTTAGGCCGGGCTCACACTTTTGCAACCATACAATTCTGACTGATAGATCCTTCTGTCGGTAGTTTGCCAGGCGATGAGATTGTGTATAGGGCATATAGCTCACATATTACAGTTGACATCGCTCTATTGAGCCAATTGTGTACTGCCATTTGCCCTCTGTAGTACCTGTGAAATCGCTTGACACAGATGGGAATAGCCAGTAGCGTGAGTATGAGCGGTAGTGCCGATTGCCAAGAAAGTGCCGGCGTATCTGATTGGCACACACTGGCGCTATAGAGGGACCACTACCGTATCACAAAGTCGGTTGTTGATCGGTGAATTATAGGGATCTTCAGGTAAGGTGCCTGGCAAGAAAAAATGTGTGATAACCCTGCGTCAGTACGGCGCGTTCTTGAGGCAAGCGATGGATGCGGCCATATGAAGAGGTTATCGAGATATCTACGTCCAAAGAGAGGGGGCTGAGTTTGTTTTTGAGATACGCCATAAACACTCACTGAAAGTCAGCGCTGACTGCTACGAGTGCTCAGTGGCTATATGATGACAGTGTATCTCCAACAACGTCCCCAAATGGGTGCGTTTGCTAGAGATACGCCATAACCACTGAGTTATCAGTCAGCGCTGACTGTTAAGCTCATTGGATATAGTGAACCAGGTATCTCCCTAAAGCCCTCTTTGAGCGATGGATGTTCAACAGCAGCCATCATGTATACCTGGTATACAGTAGTGATCTCTCTGTGGTATCGGTTGAGTAGTGCTGGTTTCCCGCTATGGTGCCTGTAAAAATGCTCGACACACATGGGAACAACCAGGAGTAGCAGTACGCGGAGTAGCGCCGGTTGGCGCTATGCCGCCGGTTTTTCCGGCTGGCACATGCCAACACAATAGGACCACCAGGTACCTGGTACAGTATCGTACGGGTCACGTAGTTATTGCAAGCTTTTACCAACTTCCCGGACATGCCTCGGATTTAGTGGCGCACAGTATAGAGGCTAGCATATTGTGAACATACTCGAGGCGTGGTGTTTCATCGGGTCCTATCTAGCAGCATTCATGTACTGGCATCTACAATCCGTGTCACCGCAGGTGCCGTGCATGCCTATGGTTCGGGGAGTAATATCGACTACAACCCCCAGTTTCTGAACAACTCAGTGTCTTATGCTGGGGGGAAGAGTTCGTACGATGGTTCACGTGTGTCCTATATTTCATTGCGTTAAACACCTGCGAACGCTATACTTTCGGCTTGGAAGGGGATTATTTGGTGAAGTACTACCATCGAAGTCTACACCGCCCACTGCTGCGATCGGGATATCATCGAGTAAACATCTATCGGTCCAAGCTTTGCTGCCCTTGGTCGTACAACGGTGTATGTGCTTAGTTAGCGTGTTCTATATGGTTGAAGCCGACATATTGCTTAATTCCCTATTAATCTCCAAGCACAGGCGTAATGGCAACAATGTATACAGCATGCTCTCTTTGAAAAAACGGGCGATAGAAGTGGAAGTGCGAACACCGTATATCATTTCTGCTATTGCCCTTCTATTCTTGCTGATGTGTGATGTCGCGGGCGCTCGCGGGCTAGGATATCATACACCCCCCCTCCCCCAGAGGGCCGAAAAAAACATTCTGGCCTTTTTTTTTTTTCGTGATTCGTGTGATTTGTGTCGCTTGTGTGGAAGTACTGAGGGTACTGAAGAGGCGTAGGTACTCTTACTCGTATAGAGGCGCTGTTTCGCCGGGCCGACCTGTATGGAAGTTGTCCTGAAAAATCATGCAATTTTTTTTCGGGGGAAAATGTCGACCATATCACAATTCACACGTATTTTATTGGCCATTTCCATACTAAATACCATACACTTATTTATTGTTGGGCACCGCATATACTACTGATCTACTGTCTCGTATACCTGGTATCTGGTACCAGGTATATGATACGAGACTGGTACGATATATATATATTTTTTAATTTAGAATACACTCAAGCGTTGAGATCTAGGATTTCGTCGAAACTCGTATTGTAATCGTATTATTATCTCCACGTCGTTTCGATCGGGATCCTCATCCTTCTTGCTCTCGTCTGTCGCCGGTCACTGCTTCCCGGCGGCGACAGGTGCGAAGCTCTCGTCCGTCACCGGTGACTGCTTCCCGACGACGAGAGGTGCGAAAAAGGAAGACAACTTCCTCAAGCTCTTGCTCGCGAGCATATCCCTGCCGAGAACAGGAAATAGCATGGACGAAGCATTTTGAGTTAGCAAGTAAGTGTGTAAGCAGGTGTTGACGGTTTACACCACCACATTATCACCCTTCGTTCGTGTTTTTGAGCTCTACCACAAGCAGCTGGTGTTCATGCACTACGGACTTGCTTATGGTTTCGTTTCAATAGTGAACAGATTAATTGTTTTTCGTTTTTCCGCACATCACACCCGCACTGCCGATCAGAACGTGATATCGCCGGCAAAATGCATAGCGTGGCACAGGGTAACCAGCTCTGCACAAGTAGCCCTTGGCAGTATCAAATCGAAATCATGGGCCTCTTCTTTCTGCCCCCTTCACATTTTCTTGCCTTCTTCCTTGCGCGAGCGTGGCGGGCGGCGTCAGCCGCCCGCGGAGCGGAGCCCTTGTACTTGGTACATATACCTAGTACAGCACGTCTCTTTTGTCTCACTTGTGGGTCTTCGAGTCCACGTGCTGCCGGACGTGTATGCGCGTCCACTTCTCTGCATATCCGAGGTCTTTCTTGTACGAGCAAATCCAGTTGCCCTTGGCGCTCTTCGTTGCGATTTTATCCACCGGCAAAGCGCGCTCCTGCTGCTGTTTTACGCTGCTCGTTCAAAATTCAAAACACCAGAGAGAAGGGGCTCAGATAGTCAGTGCACCAGGGACTTGGCGGTTGGGGTGATAATGTGCACCACTCCCCTATGATTATATGCAAAAAGCTGACCGGCACAGCCTAGGCGCAGCCGTGTTCGTACAGCAGTGCAGAATTTTTACAACTCGCCTTGGCAGCCCAGGTACTATTTGGTGGATACAATAACTATACATCTCAAACTCTATACAAGTGTTACCGAGATAGTACCGCAGTAAGGGGGTCTACTCGTAGCAGGTGACTCGTGCAATGCAGCGTCCACATCCCCACACTGCGCCAATATGTCACACACCAAGCAACGGTTCGCATTGTTTGGCTGCTGTATCGCCTGGAATTACTACTTCCAGGACCGCCAGGGCAGACCGGGGCAACTACTCGTTCAAGTGTTCACGATATATTCACGTACTGCTGTACCGCAGTAAGAGGGTCTACCCGCAACAGTAGGTGTCTCGTGTGATACGGCACCCACGTCCTCACTTAGTGCAAACCTAAACTCACAATCCAACGCCTCGCAGTGTTCGGCTGCTGTAGCTGCGGGAAGCGCTACTGCTTCTGTGGTGCCGAGATTCACCTGTGCGAGCAAGGATGCTTCTGCAACTCGGCCGTAAGGCAAGCGAGGCAAGCCAAAACTTATTCGTACCAGGTACCAAGTACCAGATGCCAGGTACCAGATACCTGTTAGGATATGCCACTCTGTCCGGAAGTGTAAGGGCCGTTTGGTAATATTATTATATCTAAATGTTACTTACATTTCCGGACAGACTGGTAGGGTGTCAAGTATCTGGCAACTGTTAATAAAACAGGATCGACAGGACCGGTGCTGACGCTCCCGCAGCTACAACAAACAACAGAAGGATATCGCTACTGCTGTAGCTGCATGGTGGTCATGGTGTTCCTCTCAAATGCGACACTCACGTTTGATGCCTTTCCGAGAGCTCATGCTGTCTGGCAAGTCCATCGTCGAGAGCCGAGCCGTCGCCAAAGTCATTTCCGCAGCGACAAATCCAAACGATTTCTCCCTCCCCCTCGACCTTCTTCAGGCAGTGCTCATCCAGCCAAGCCTGCCGATCCCACGGCTCTTCGGGGCCGTCTGGCCCACATTCGAGCGAGCTCATATCCTTTGTACCACTCACTGCTGCTGCGGTCGCCGCAACTACGCAGCCAGACGCAGCTGTGGCCTAGAGCCTACAGGTCGCTGCCTCACAGCAGTATTATAGTACCCGGGTATGATGGAAGGCCTTGTATCAAGCAGGGGAGGGGGGGGCTCTCTACCGTCCCCTGGGTTCAGTTTTATATAGTTATTGTTAAGGCGTAGAGGGGGGGGGGATGGTGTCAGGTACCCCCCCCCATTTTTCGGGAGGGCCAAAGTTGAATAATTCGACGTGAAGTGTCAAAAAAATTATTTTGCGGGCGCCCTCGGCTGTAGTGTATATAATTTTTTTGTAAAAACGAAAACCTAAGCAGAAACAAATCAAAACTGGCATATCCATGGCATGAAATTTATCAGGGATCGCGATGCGTGTCCCCGAAATGGCGTGGTGGCAGAGGCTGACGCTGGGGCTGATAGACCACACAGGGTGATGGTGATGCACTTGGTTTCACACGAGTAGGAGAAGAAAGGTGTTTGCTGTATTAAACCTTGGGCCAAAATAATGACTGAGAACACTAGACTTGCTGGAGTCTGTGTTGGTGCTGGAGCAGTGAAGAGTGAGAGCTGGGGAGGGCTGTCATCCTGTGCCACAACATCTAGATCTATCGCGCTGTCCTCTTGCCCCGCAACGTCTAGACCTACTGGAACAACCGTCTAGAATGTGCTCTGTTCTAAAATAAGCTACGGCTATAATCTCGCCGTATAGTTTGAGAACCCTATTCCATATTGTTCCCTTGCAAACTGAAACCGTCAAACCTATATTATCTTATCCCACCGTTTTATACCCTTCAGGTATACATCCAAAGACTATCCTCTATTTAGAAGCTCTGCTGCTCACAGTCGCTGCTACTGCTAGCGGCGACTACTTGTACTGAACGTTGACTTCGTGTCGGCTACTGAGCCTACACTAAACCCTTCCCCTCAACGGAAGTGCAAAATAACTAAAAAAGTACTGATCATGGCTAACGATCACCGGCGCTTGTTGGAAGCGATATAAACTTGGCTAAAGTGCTAATCATGGCTATAACGATCACCAGCGAGCGCTTGTTGGAACCAATGCAAATTCATGAAAACACTGGTCATCAAGCAATGACTACCGACCCTTAGTGCTTGTGGAAAAACAACTTCATCCACAAACCACTTGTCTGCAAGTTATGCGCTGCTGCTGCTTACTTATGCCCACGCAAAGCCGATGAAGTATACACCGGAAACATTGTTCTGGTGATCACTTTGTTGATCAAGAAATAGAAATAACTAGTTACTGTGGGTGCTACGTACTACGAAACAAACACATCTTGCCGTAAGGCTGATGCGATCACAGGCAATAATGATGTCTTCCTGGCGATACAGACATATAGCGACCGAGAAATAACGATGGTGTTCATTGACCCCAGAAGCGATGTTCCAGCAGCCCTAACCGATGATGATGTTCGGCAATCCCAGAAACGATGATCTGGCGCAGCCCGAAACGATGACGATGATGGTAGATGGCCCCAGAAGCGACATTCCAGCAGTCCTCAACGACCGGTGATGATGCAGAAATTCCCGAAATCGTTCCCTCTCGGTACTCTAAAAATACATGATATTGTTGTGGACCGATCCCGAAAGACACTTCCGTGATCTCACGTTGTTGTTGCGGCGACCCCGAAAGCTCCGGCCGTCCCATCGAACAACATTGCTGTAGTGATTCTGATGATGTTTACTTCCCGTTGTCCAGGTTGTTGCCCCAATTGGCTTCTGAGTATGTGCTGAGCCTGAGCCCTCCTTGTTTGGTAGATAATGCCGAAATCCACCGTCCCAGCTAGGTACCGAAGACGCTTGGCCGTTTCCATGTGCACCCCTGATGGTTGGCGCATTGCCCTTGCTAGTTGGTTTATCGCGTACGAGATGTCGTAGCATGTCATCTGACTGATGTACATGGCGCTGCCGACAATAGCTTGAAATCGCCGTTTCGCCTCCTCGTCCAGAAGTTTCGCTTCCGGCTGCATCATGGATATCTCCTTGCCGTACCCCGGCGTCTCCAACGGCTTGCAGGCTTGCTTGCCGTACTTCACGAGAAGTTCCCTGGTGCAGTCCTCCTGCGTGATGACGAGCTGCCCCGCTTGAATGTCGCGGTTGACTTGCATGCCGAGCACCCGCGACACGTTTCTCATTTCTGACATCTGGAACCGGCTCCTCAGCTTGAGCATCTCAAGTGTAGCCTTGCTGCTGCTTGCCAGCAGCACGTCATCCACAGGAAAAGTGGGGATGACCGTCGATTCGTCGTCCGTAGCGAGCACCATGCGGATTCTCTGAACCCTGCAGAGCGAAGTGAATGTCCCTCCGCAGTCGCCCCCGCTCACTTGCCCCCACGCCTGATGCTGAGGTGCCGCTCCCGCTGAGTTGGAGGCCACCCCTCCAGCGGATCTCCCTTGCTGTCCGCTTCCACCGCATGCCACTGGTTGCTGTTCACCGCTGCCGTCCGCCGATGATTGTTGTCCTTGTTGTCCGCCGACGACGTCCGCCAGTGCTGCTGGTGACCCTTCTCCCGCCAGCACACCTGATACTCCCCCGCTGAAGAACACGCCGTTAGCGTTCATTGTGCTGATAAGCTCCGGATGCCTATCGTTGATCTGGCCCATACAACGGTGCCGATGGTCCGCGTTAACTTTCGCGTGCATTGGTAAGCCTACCCCGCCTAGGTCGATGTTGAAAGTGTAGAGGTCGCGACGCCCTCCGGCTGGTGAAATCGTTGGTCTCGATTGCTGTAGCTAACTTGCTCCATGACGCTCGGAACGGGGAAGATACTACGCCCAATGCCAGGCACCACCACAACCGGGAGCCTTAGTTGCTGCCTAACCCAGGTCTGGTCGATGATGAGGCTGCTGGTGGTTCCTGTAGCAACCCCTGCCAGTTTGTGGTTTCCGGCGGTGGCGATCTCGCGCGGTTCATCCAACCGTACGTAGTCCGATAGTCGTTCCCATAGTCTAGGGTGATTGTCGAGGTATTGATGAGACGCTCCGCTGTCCACCAGTAGCTTGATAGAACCTTCGTTGTTGCCGAAACAGCCTTTGCCCTTGTCTTCCTTTGCCATCGCCATGAGGGCCATCGATTCGCCGCCCTCCCCCAAAGCTCCGAAATGTCCAAGCGTTTCCGATCCGTTCAGCTCCTTTTCGCGTGCCTCGGTCGGTCTCTCCTGGGATGCCGGCTCGGCGGACGCCCTTGCCATGAACGAGAATCCTCCCATGTAGCCTCCCGTTTCCTCCGAGACACATGCTACGATAGAGGTGCACCAGTTTTTTCTGAGGCTAATCACTTGAGGAGCTCCGAACCTCACCCACAAACCGATTTTGAGTAAATTGAAAGTGCAACCCGATGAACAAACCCATGGCCTAGGAATACAAAAAAATCAAACTGAATAACAAGAACGACATTCCGACTATTTTGGGTTAAGGAACCCCGTCATTCAGAAACAAAAAAGCCAAAACATGCTACCCTTATCGCAGCACGCGTCTCGATGTAGTTGCCATTGTTGTGTTCATGGGTGACGCAGACTGGTGAGGGCTGTAAATGTTGGCGAAGTTGGCGTTGTTGCCGTCGCTCTTCTGCTTTAGGTACTCTTGGTCGAAGTGACGGGTGGTGTTGTGGAGAGAGCACCATTTAGCTCCATCGCCGCGTCCACGGCCAGATCCACTGCCGCCGCGACCCCATCTTCCACCGTTGTTGCCTCCACGGCCGCCGTTCTTCTTCCAGTGCGGTTTCCTTCGGTGTTGCCCACGATTCTTCTTAGTCTGCGGGAAGTCGATCCTGTAGTGACCGTACTCGCGGCAGAGGAAGCACTGTATCCCGCTGGAGTCGCCTTGCGCATGCGTGGCAACCCCACGGCCCACAACTGATTGTCCGCGCGAAGGGGTGCGAGCCAAGTTGTCTGCGTAGATGTTTCGCAGGGCCTGCTTGACGTCCTCCAGCCCAACGTCGCGCTGGTTGTAGCTGCAGTTGCGCACATGCTCGTACTCGTCCGGGAGGCCCTTCAGCATTCTGTCCGCGAGGTGTTGGTCCGTGATCACTTCCCCGTGTTCATGGAGTCTGTCCCGCGCTCCATCCATTTCTATACAACCAGATGTCTGGGTCTTGCCCGGGCTGTAGCTTGGAGTTATGTAGTACTTCGTAGTTTGCTACGCGACCGGCATTCGAGATCCCGTTATACTTGTCTGCCAGCGCCAGCCACGCTGCTCTTCCGTCGCGGCGCCGTCGTCGATGAACGTTCCCTCGTACCGCTCAACTTGCTTCAGGGCGCCGTCGTTAGTCGTAAGGAAGAGGATGGAGTAGAAGTAGCTATTTATTATTGGTCTTCCACTGCTTTAATGTTTGCAATATATCCGCGCTGGTGTCGACGGTGTCAGCGTCGCCAGGCGGGTTCGGGCACTCGCTGTCCTGCCGAATCCTGAATAATCCAGGTGCGCCCAAAGTGAGGTGGGTGCGTAGTTTGCCTTTCACCTGGGGAAAGCAGAACGGTCCCTGCTATCGAATCTTGGAAGACCCCTCGTTAGTGTTGCTATTTTGTTGGTCTCCTCCATGATGACGTTCTTCTGCCGCAACTGGTGCGTGCTGTCCTATGCTGCAGCTGGCGCGGGCTTCCTTCGTCCCAACGCCCGACCTCGTCGCTGCGCTACGGACCCTCTTGCCGCGTACTAGCGGGCTAAGCCGTAACCAATACGGAGTCGAATTATCTTGATCCCAGCACCCGGATTTATCGCTACGCTCTAGAAACTTTGCTGCGTACAAGCGGGCTTAGCCGTAACTGGTACGGAGTCGACTTATCTTGGTGTCAGCGCCCGAATTTATCGCTGCGCTCTAGAACCTTTGCCGCGCACTAGCGGGCTTATCCGTACTTGGTACGGGGTCGACTTTTCTTGGTGTCAACACCCAAACTTGTCGCTGCGCTACAGAACCCCTTGCCGCGTGCTAGCGGGCTTTCTCGTACCTGGTACGGAGTCGACTAATCCTCGCCCCAACGCCGGTCGACTCACCTTAGGCCCACTGCTCTTATTTATCGCTACGCTCAAGACCCTTCGCTGCGTACTAGCGGGCTTATCCGTACTTTGTACGTGGTCGACTTATCGTGGTCTCAATGCCTGGACTTGTCGTTGCGCTACAGAACCCCCTTGCCGCGTGACAGCGGGCTTTCCCGTACCTGGTACGGAGTTGACTGATCCTGGTCCCAACGCCCGAGTATATCGCTGCGCTACAGAACCTCATTGCCGCGTGCTAGCGGGCTTACCCACCTGGTACGGAGTCGACGAATCCTGGTCCCAACGCCCGAATCTACCGCTGCGCTGCAGAACCCCCTTGCCGCGTGCTAGCAGGCTTACCCGTACCTGGTATGGTTTACTGTTGTTCACCACCAATTCACTACTGACGCGGCCAGGCAGTTATCGCAACTTCTGCGTAATCTCGTGAATGATATGCAATTTTTATGCCTCAAGTACGTATGATAACTTGACCTGTGTGATAAAAACGCAAACGCAGGTATTATCGTCCCGAAACAGGCGAAATGTATCAACGCACGACTACTGCTGTTCAGGTTGCGATGCACCGTACTCGTACGCCGTGCAGCTCATGTTGTGTTCTACAGTACATAGACGCGTGCTACGATAGAGATAAGCGCTTTTCGGCTTTTTTGTTTCTGAATGACGGGGCTCCTTAACCCTAAATCGTCGGAATGTCACTCTTGTCTTGCAATATTGTTTTTTTGTATACCTAGGCCATAGGATTGGTGATAGGGTTGCACTTTCATTCTTCTCAAAAACAGTTTTTGGGAGAGGTTTAGAGCTCTTCAAGTGAGGAGCCCGAGAAACAAAATGGTGCACCTCTATCGTAGCATGTGTCTAATAGATGATCAGTCCAAACCAAGTCGCAATCTATGACTCTTAAACTCACGTGCGTGTTGTACTCGGGCTGACTCGTGCCCCCAAAGTTTTCTTCCTCGAAGATGAAAACGTGCAGTCCAAACCAGCTCGTTCATGTAGATTCCTCGGTAGACGTCTCTCCCGAAGAGCCCATGATATGCGCGCCGCGCTGTTCAACGACGTCTTACTCACCTATTAGGGATCGCGATGCGTGTCCCCGAAATGGCGTGGTAGCAGAGGCTGACGCTGGGGCTGATAGACCGCACAGGGTGGTGGTGATGCACTTGGTATCACACGAGTAAAACAAGAAATATATTTGTTGTATTAAACCTTGGGCCAAAATAATGGCTGAGAACACTAGACTTGCTGGAGTCTGTGTTGGTGCTGGAGCAGTGAGGAGTGAGAGCTGGGGGGGCTGTCATCCTGTGCCACAACGTCCAGACCTACCGCGCTGTCCTCTTGCCCCGCAACGTCTAGACTTACTGGAAGAATCGTCTAGAATGTGCTCTGTTCTCAAACAAGCTACGGCTGTCATCTCGCCGCATAGTTTGAGAACTCTATTGCATATTATTCCCTTTCAAACTGAAACCGTTAAACCTATATTATCGTATTCCCCCGCTTTATACACTTCTGGTATACATCCCCAAACTATCCTCAACTTAGCAGCTCTGCTGCTCACAGTTGCTGCTACTGCTAGCCGCGACTACTTGTACTGAACGTTGACTATGTGTGGGCTACTCAGCCTATATCTTAACAGCCGCGATTTTTTTTTTTTGTGGGAATCCTAGCTGAATTTTTTAAGAACATTTTTTACAACCCCTTTTCTGGCCGTTCCAGATTGATCCAGAAAATAATTATTTTGTTTTGCTTTTTTTCGGGGTGGTAGGAGCAATGTGCGGTATTCTCAGACAAAAAAGTGTTTCGACTATTTTTCGCCTCTCTATCGTCGATAAACGGCAAACTCTTCCATCGTTTCTCTTCTGGTGGTTGTACTTTTCGGAAGTCAAATACTACGACGAATTTGGACCGGTGTCAGAATTTGCCACTTTGAAAACAGTTCTGAAACTTTACAATAATTTCAAAAATTGACGGAGATATCGGCAAAACAACAACTTTGAGACGAAACGTCTTCCATCGTTTTAAAAAAAAGAGAATACACTGTTTGGCAAAAAAGTAGAGGGTGGGAAACTCTTCTTACCATCAACCCCTATCTTGAAACTGTTTTGTTTTTTCAAGAAAAACGAAATTTCGCTGTGAAATCGTGATTTTGTCCGAAATCGCCCATTTTGCAAATGATTGGGGGCGGGTGGGGGGTGACTAACTTGATTTTAGTATAGGATGTTTTATTTTACGGGTTTTCTTTTTATTGTTCCCTCTGCCCTGGTGATTATGACTGTGGTGGTATTATCATCTACTAATTCGTTGTATCATATTGCACAAGTTAGAATCTACCAGGTAAGCCCTAATTGCACATATTGTCCTGCACGGACTATATGCACCGTCGTGGCCCATAGCATGCAACTACAACAACAGCAGCAGCTGTATGGACTTCACGGTTCATGAATGACACACATTGGGGGTGTATCGTTTTGGTAATTTGTTTTTGTTTTGTTTTCGGTTTTGGATTTGTTGGTTGAGAATGACACACATTGGGGGTGTATCGTTTTGTTATTTTGTTTTATTTTTGTTTTTCGGTTTTGGATTTTGGATTGTGAACGATACACATTTTTTTTTATTTTTTTGTGTTTTTTTGCTCATCCAATCTATTATCTTCGTACTTTTACTTTCTCCTTCTCCCTCCCTAGCCGTAACTCAGATCCGGGGTCACTTAGCAGGCTCTTCTCCCCCCTCCC